>OY284471.1:34224674-34512174 GCA_958336335.1 Dilophus febrilis
TGTTATGTATAACATTGGTCATACAATGTTAATGCTATTTATATTTCGCTTTCGCATTGCATGCTGGCGTATACATATAGCAAACACTATTTTTGATTGAGTGTATCACTCGGTTTTGTCGCTATAGCCTGATGAGTTGACAAAACATTTTTAAATCAGAACGAAACAAAACCATTGAGTGAATACCATTACCAAGCATCACACTATCCAATATTATATTATTTATATAAATACACATATTTTCTTATATATATATATATATGGTAGACGAGCATATAAAATATAAGCAGCACGTACCTTATAATTTATATATTGATAAGCGAACAAAAACATCAGTCAACTCTGGTAAAGCAACAAGAATAACAAATAAGAAAAAAAAATTATTCCAGGTGTGAAACTGATTAAATCTCTTATTCTTTTTTTTTTTATTATTATTATTCATTTAATTATATTATATGATTGTTTACCTTTCAAGTAAAATAAAAGTTTTTAAAAGTACAGTTGAGATGATGGTTAGCGTATAGCTCAATATAAACAGTGATGTTCGATAAAATAGATTAGGCGAACCAATCCTAATGGTTTTTTTATAATTTCGTTGCTCATTATGGTTTTTATAATAACAATTAAATCACTATGTGATTATAGTTTGGGATTCTTAGAAAAAAATTTAGTATAATTTATATTTTAAATTTTTTCGAAACGCTGAAATATGAAACGCACATCGAAACATATTTCCGCGGCGTGTAGTATTCACCAGCAGCGTCATTGGGCAGGTGATAATAGAATTAAAAAACGACGAAATATTCTTTGGTCTCAGGAAACCAAAATTAATTTAAATGTATCTGATTGCATGTTTTAGGAAGACCAAACACTGAATTTATACCGCAATACACAAAAAGAACTGTGAAACTCATAGGTATTAATTTGATGGTATCGGTATGTTTTTCATGGTATGGCGTCAGTCCTAGATGTTTGATTGAAAAATATCCCATGGACCAACGTGAATATATAAGGATCATTTCAATCGTAATGCTATCATATGCAAAAGAAAACATGCTAATTATTTGGTCATATCAACAAATCAACGATCCGAAACACACTCCCAAGAAAGTTTTCGATTGATATAGTCATAAAATAAAATGAACGAATTTGAAAGGGTCTTCGCAATCATCCGACTTTAACGTCATCGATAGCACGTGGAGAAATAACGCGGCTTTTACGACGGATTGGGCTTATGTAATTTTTTAAGCACACCTATTTTCGCGAATATCACTGTATTATAGTTGCTTTTTTTCCATAAAATTCAAAAAAAAAGTTGTTATTGTCCATAAAATATTACGTATAAATCTTACCCAATGACAAAAAAGCAAAAATAAAAGAAAGATATATCCATATGGAGATCATTAAACATTTAACAGATCCGGGGAGTGAATGAATCAATAACAATTTTATTAAATATAGTTGAATATTGAATTACTGCGAGTGTTAAATTAATTTTAATTATTCTAACATAATAATTTCATTAATTATAATTTAACATTTTTATAATTCATATTTAAAATAATGTAAAAATATTATAAAGTAAAAAACATTATTTTATTTGATGCTGATTTTTAAATCCACAAAAATTTACAACAGATCAAATATGGAAACGCGGAATGCATATATTAGATTGATTATATTTTGTCACAAATTTGAGTTTTCTTTATTTGTTCGATATTCGATTTAAATTTTCCAAAATCTTTAAAACCAAAAAAACTAAAACCTTATTTTGAATAACGTATATACGGACTTTAAGGCTCAATCGATTCCATTAATATATTTTATAATGCATATTTTAAATAAATTTTAATTTAACCAGCTCTGTTCTGCATTCATTTTAGACATATATTATTTATTTATTTATTTATAGGCATTCATTATTATAATAATTGAATTTTTATACATATTTATACATATACTTGTAACATGATTGTTTTTGTATTTAATTAATAATTTACCTTAATTGGATAATTGTTTTGTATTGATTAATTTTTTACACATATTATACATATATGCTTATTTGATTCTATATTTTATTTTATATACATATCTATAATAATATATTTCATATATGGTTTATATGGTGTTATTTTTAAATTACAAATCTTTCATTATATATGTATGTATTATGCTTAATATAATTGGTATTCATTCTTAATGCATTTAGTATATAATACGCATAACTATATCATTATAAACAGGATGTACTGGTGTAGTAAAACTGTGAAGTCATATAGAGAGTGCATCTCATCATCCTAAAGTTTTAAAATTTTCAAAACGATTGGTCAACGAATTTTCAAGAAATCCCATTCAGATATTAGATATCTAAAATTTTCTTTGAAAATTTTACGGCATTACGGGTGAGGGAGAGGGCGGGAAGGGGACAAAAAGGTTACAATTCTGGCTACTCCCCCCGTTAAGAAAATCCCATATAAATAGAAATATGCGTAACATTTATGAAAAATTTATTGTGTTTGAAATTTTGATTAAAAATATTTCTATTTTCATGATAAGTGAGTTAAAGATATACATTTCTTTATATTTCAAAGGTATAAATAGAAATTTATTAACCAACCCTCCGATATTGCACTGTTCATATATTGTCTTATTACGATTAAAATGCCTAGAAATATAGATAAAACATCATTAAAATAATTCGGATTTAGAAGAATTGCACATGCCATATAGAATCACCTATAACTGCGCTGTCCAATTTTTAGAACACTCTGTATATATATATATAGAAAAACTTGATTGATTTCAAATAATTATACCATATATATTTTTATAGAATCATTATATTTTATAAATAGATATATATACGAGGTGTATTATTAGTAATTAGACTTTGACTTTTTTTTTTATTCATCAACTAATAAATAAATAGAAAATAGTTTAAATATATAATATTATAATATAATGATATAATTTTGTGTAAATCGATTAAATACATTTTTTTTAAATAAATATCCGTATGTATATTTTTATATATATGCGTTTAAAGATGCAAGAATGTTTTATGCAATTTACATAACACAAGTGTGCGATTATATTCATTATAAACTATTAATTATATATATAAATATATAAAAATATTGGTATTCCAATCGATAGCGGATTTTGTTAATTAAACGAATAAATTGCCATTATATGGATAAAATATTTATATATTGGTATATAGTTTAGATGTTTAGAACATTGATGGATATATAATTAGATTTTTTTATTTTGATTGAATGGCATTGTGTAATACAAAGAGATTTTTACTGTTACAGATAGTTTTAATTCCTCAATTAACTAAAATGATAATGCATATATATGGTTCTATGTATGGATATTTGATATCATCGCATACATCTAATTTGGACGTGAATTATATAAAATTATTCTTGTTCTTTTGTTATAGTGTCATGCTGGACACCTCATGGAATTTTCGGTATTTTCCGCAAAATACATATTTCCAACGCTTCCAGTTTTTTTGCTCATTAAAGTTCGCATGTTTCTATGTCTTCTCATTCACACCATATAATAGAATACGGCTGAATACATAACATATCGAAGTAAATGTAAACGTAGTGAAATGTTAAACAAAACTCTCGTGTCTGCGGTGAATACTTTTTTTCATTTTCCGAAAAGTGCACATTTTTTGTATTCATAATTCTACAAATTGCCTAGCCTGTCATCGGAAAATATTTGATAATTTAATTAATAAACATTCAATAACATTTTAATGTATTTAAATTTGGAAAATTCCATTTGCTATTTTTTTTTATATAATAATATACATAATAGAAATTTTTTTATTTATTACAAAAAAATATGTGCAAATAAAAATGTAAAAATATTAATAATATATATAATGCGGTTGAATAAATCTATGATATTTGCATAAATCTTAACGTATATTAAAATTGAAACATAAAAATTACTATATATATATATTATAAATAGCTATCCATGCTCTAACTTTTCTATACCATCCATATGAAAATATTATAACAATTATACATCAGCATAGAACTATATAATAATATAAAGTATAGATATATATATATATATATAAATATAGATAGAATGGTATTTTATTGTATAAATCGTATCCCAATTGACCATTGCATTTTATGGATGCTGGATGAAATTCCAGAGTGTTTTTGTTGAATTGTTCAATTTCAATTGGAATTCCATGTTGATGGTATCCGGTTCGATTCCGACGGTAGTTCCTTAATTATTTTAATTTTCTTATA
Source organism: Dilophus febrilis (assembly GCA_958336335.1). Lineage (NCBI taxonomy): Eukaryota > Metazoa > Arthropoda > Insecta > Diptera > Bibionidae > Dilophus > Dilophus febrilis. The sequence continues at coordinate 34,228,961 of OY284471.1, forward strand.
ATTTTTTTAATTGAATATATTATTTTATAACATATTGCATGTTCGAATTTATGATTTCTTATAGTAAACAAACCTACCGCAATGTGGTAGACTCCCATACATATTACGGTGTTCATTTTGAATATAAACTTTATAAATAAATATTCCGATAATAAATCTGATTAAAAATATTTCCGATATCAAATTAATTAGTTATTTTTAACTTATACTTATTGGTATCCGTATTTTAACAACACATAATATGGATTCAGCTGACTCTTTAACCGTTATGCGTATTATCGATAATACCGACTTATTCTTCACCTCAAAACCTCTTCATATCCTCCTTCAAACAATATTTGCACCGCATTTCGTTTGGTCTTCCTAAACCTCAGATCTTCTTTATGTTTCTGTCAAAAATGCTAAATTGGTATCCGGTTATTGAGCACGATATTTTATGCGATAAACTGTAAATATACTCTATTTTCAATTCCTGCTGGTGCATTTAATCTTATTTCAAAGTAATTTATCCAATCTCCACTAATCCAGTCCAATCCCAGCTCGAATAGTATGTTATCTTTGTAATGCTATACCTTTCGCATATTACTATACGCTTTCGCATATTCCAATAGTGGTGCTCCAAGGGGGTTCTGTATCGGGTCCGTTCCATTTCTGCTTATATATTAACATTTGACACTTAATTTTTTGCTGATGATGTTCAATAATGTATAACCATTCGCACCCGTCCGAATTGGACATAATAACATCGGTCTTATGAACGATGATGATGATACGGGGTTTCACTAGAGTATTTAAAAAAAAATAAATTCCGTCAAATTCTGTCCGGCATTTTGATTTTTAATATGCCGCAATCCAAGCTTGACTACCTAAATCCTAACTTTGATATTCCATTACCGCAATTTTGTGGAACCTGTTTCATAACCTACTCGTCTACAATAAGACGTTAATTTGGGAGCATCCCACTGGTATGAATGACAAAAGAGCATATGGTATTACGCCTATATGCAAACTCGTTATTGTACGTGGTATTGTTCCGTTTAGGTCATCACTTTGTAGAACTCAACAATTCCATTATACGTCAAATGTTCAATAATATCCTTGGTACAATTTAAATGTGTATTTAGGGTGATTTAAACGATATACATATTTATATTTAAATATAGGATATTGGACAGTCGGATTCTTGGAATGTAATATCACTCTTTTGATTTTGTTTCGTTCGATGTTAAAAATGTTTTGTTAAAAATCAAACAATAAAAACAATAAAAATATTTCAATTGACAACATTTTCCAACCTTCCCAAATGATTTTTCCATTGCATAATTTTGTTTTTACAAAAACAAGGGGAATATTTTTGAATTTTTTAATTGAGAATATTTTCCAATCTTTCCAACGGCATTTTTATGGCATAATATTTTATATACATCGGAATACATTGGAATTTCAAGGTTTCCATAGCTTTATGGTCAATAGGGATACGCGTAACGATAGATATACCTATATCCATATGCGACGATACAGTTCATTGAATGTTTGTTATACACATATTTACATTAAAATTAACTATTTAATTACCAGCTATATATATTTATATAGTGGTGTAAATAGTTTATCTCATATATATGGATTCATTTATTTATATATATGCATAAGATATTTATAAGTACAGTATTTAAGCACATATATTTATAGATGAAAATGAATATATAAATAAATACTAACTACATTACATATAATATATGTATGTATATATATATATGAACGTGGCCAACCGCAGTTTAAAAAATGTTTTACTTTTTTTCTTTTATTTTCTTCTTTTTTTTTTGTTAAATTCCTTATTATTTAATGTGTACATATAATACTCTGTGCATTAAAAACTTATAATATTGTATCTGCATTTCGTGGTCGTATGTGTATTTCAGTTGTGTTTATTTTTTTGTACTTAAAGAATTACAAAAAAAAAAAAAAAGAATATATATAATGGACCACGACGATCAATGTGTGTTTTAATATTTTTATATATATATGCACATATAACAAACGTATATCAATGAAAAAGAAAAGAAAAAAATGAACAAGAAAAAATAACAAATATATTTAATATAAAAAAAAGCACACACAGAAGAAAAATTATTTAACAAACAAAAAAAAAACTAAAAATATGTTTTCAAAATCAAACAAATAAAATAAAATCCATTATATTAAATTAAGATGATAATTTAATAAACACGAAAAACTAACAATAACGAAATGGAGCAGAAAATATATGCGGTGATGGTGATGATGAGATGATCAAATAAATATACAATTTTTGATTTTGTTGTTAATAATTTTTTTTTTTTTATTATAATATTTTACCTTACCTTATTCAAATAAAGAGTAACAAAAGAAAAAAAAACAAATTCGTTTTCAGAGGTTAATAATTTAAGAAAGAATAAATAATATGTATATATAGGAATAAGAAAAAAAAACCAATTTGAAAAATTAAATAAAAATTTGATTTTATTAAGTATATTTTTTTACCACATATATGATACTTATAGCTCTATAGCTCACATTCAGTTTCGTAAAACTTTAATGCAAAATTTAAATCAAATATATATAAAGCAATTATTTGAAAAAAAAAAAAAAAAAGTTAAACGAATAAATTAAAAAAATAATTGGTATATACAAATTTATTAAGTGTATATAATTTTTTTAACGTTGGTTTTTTTATTTGGTATATATAAAAAAATATATTAAATTGTTATAAATCAGTATTTTAATATTATTAAATACAGATAAATACAGAAAAAAGGCTGACAGGAAAAATATTATGGGAAAAGGTGAGAAAGAATAATATAGAGTGAATAAGGGTATGGATGGAAAAGCTTGGTAGAATGGGCGAAAATTATAGAGCACTATGGAGCTATGGAACTATGGATTTGATTTCCCACAAAAATTAATAGCCACATCAAAATTAACACAGACACAAGTAACAGCTCAGGTTTACAAATAATGAGTTTCAAATCCGATGCATTGGAAACCCTCGAAGGAGTTCGGCAAGGGGTTTTTTTGGCTACATTATTTTTCAAAGTTATATTGGAAAATTAAATCTATAAAGAGGATTATTATGATCATTAACACCAACAGCACAATTTTTACCTCATCTGCTCAGTTACCTCGGGTATTCCGATCACATTGACATAGTGGCTAGTAATATAGGTGGCGAGAAAGAAGCGTTCTTATTGTTGGATAACGTGAATCTTGAGAAATATGATTGAAGGTAAACGAGGAGAAAATCAAGTATATGATCGTACCAAAGAATAGTAGGTTTATGTAAGATCCAAGTATAAAAGAATATACTGCGCCTCATATTTTTGGACCAATATAGTAAAAGGAAAAGTTGACGTTGGCGATACGACCATCAATTGTCTCGGCTAATCTCATATTGTACGGTCATGTGGTGTGTATGGATGGGCGAATGTAAACCGTCAAAAATGCTTCACGGTAAACCAAGTGGATCAAGGAGCATTGAAACACCGACGGGGACGAGGATAGATCAAGTTGAAGCGGATTTTCGGAAATAGAAATATGTCAGGTTGGAGAAGGCTGTAGATGGACGTCAAAACCAATTGTAGAATGTAGGGGTCTAAAAGTAATTATTATCGGTGAGGCTGTTGGAAAGGAAAATGGAAGTGCGGCTAATTGAAAATGTGTGACGGTGTTATTGATGAATATACAAAAAAGTAATGATCCTTTTTAAGGGAATATAATGAATAGGGGAGAAGGTTGTGAGAATCAAAGGAGAGTTAATGGATGAAAGATTTAAATTTTAAATATTAAATTTATCCAATAAATTTAAAAGTAGTATTAAATCTATGTTCTAATATATTATTGTATATAGATAATAAATAAACAAATTACTGTTAAAAAATAGAAGTTCAATATACACTACAGTGCACGATGGATATATTAAATAAAAAATAATTCAATATATTCTTCGAAATGTTGTCAAATTAAGTTATTAATCGATTTACTTTTTTTATTTTTTTTTCTTTATTTTATAAAATTCTTTGTAAACAAACAAACATACATCAATATATTAATAATAAAGCACATAATTGATTTATTGCTAAATCATCTCAAAAATATTTTATCTACCATACCATGCATATAAAAAACTTAAAATTTTTATTATAAAAAGTTCTGTGCAAATATCATAAAAAAATGTTTGGTTCTAACACAATTTCTTGTTATTTCGATTTATATAACTATCTATATATATACATATAAATAATCTTATATATTATTATAAATATCTTAATATACAAAAGGTATGTTTGGTTTATTATTATTATATTTTTTGTGTTTTTAAACTTCAATCTTGTTAACAGCTTTTCCTTTAGCTTATGTAGTATCTATATACATATATAGTATACCTTCATCATACATATATATATATAATAATAATATATTTTTATGTTTTAGTTTATTTTTATTTATTTTTCATTTTTTCTCTGTGTTTTATACTTTAATGAAGTAGTAAATGGGATGGGATGTTAAAAATAAAATAAAATATTCATCTTGTGCGGTATTGGACAAGCGGCTCATTTTATATACAATATATTGGTTTTTGAATACAACACAAAAGTATAGTACAGATTTTGTTATATATATTTGATATGAATTTTATATATTGAGTTATAACTTATATATATTGTATATTGAAAAGTTTCAGTTTATATTGGTATCATTATATTATTATGTATATATACCCATAAGATGGATATTGATTATATAAAAAAAAACAAATAGGTTATATAGAATATTATCGAGGATGATTTAACAAAATATGTATATATTAAATAAACGCAGATATAGACTTTATAAAAAAAATAAAAAAAAAATTAAAAGATGAAAAGAATTAATGATTTTGTGGTTTTATCTCTGTTTTGTTAATACATTAAATTTATATATATATAACATATATATATATAGGATTCTGATGATGTTGATGATGATGTACATTACCTATTGTATAAATAAACAAAAATTTCCTTGAATCATATACAAATTAAAATAATTTTGCCGGTGATTCTTTATCGTTATAATATAATGTGCGTGTATGTATAAGACGGTACATATAAAAATATTTAGTATATATATATATATATATATATATATATAAACAAAATAAAGGATACGATATGCATTTAAATAAGTTACTATATATGAATAAAGAGTAAAATAAAGATAAAATAAATTATAAAAACAAAAACTTCCAGCCTATATAAAATAAAAGAAAAATTCAATTGAATTTCGATACTGTATCGGTACGAAAAATGCAATTCTCTTTATTAAAATATATATAATGAATTATATCAAGAAAAAATGCAGTTTATACATTCATTTTATATTTAGATCTATAATTATGAAAGAATTTTTACCTTTAGTTGAAAATTTACTATATATAGTATATATAGAATAAAACATGATGTCAAATGTGAAAATATATGAATTAATACACCTGGCAATAAATATATTGACTTCTTTTATACCAAATCCCTACCTATACTTATATTGATTTATATTGTATTTTTATTGTGAATTAGTTTGTATTAGATTATTTTATATATATATATATATTTTAAGATGGATATGTTGCATAACAATTAAAAGAAACACTATACCAGGCCAATACCAGAAATGGGAAACACCAGTACGGCGGACGTGGGTAAAGTTGGGCTACATTTATCAACTCCTCATAAAATTTTAATATAAAATGGTTTGAAATACGAATATATTTATATTGATTCCCAAGAACACCATTGGATTCGTATGGCCGCCTGCAGGATCACAAAATGATGAGATCACAAAAATCTCTCTAATATCTCAAACCTCAAGATCCAAAATTTCTAGTAAATTGGTTAGAAGCAGAACGAGATATCTATTATCCCTTGGATTTGTAGGATAGCTCCTGTGTGGAATAGGGGCTGAAAACATTTCAAGGTATGTAATTTATTGCATTTGGTACCAAATCCCTATATTCAAAAGTTCAAGTAAACTCATTGAGATTCACGAGAAACAAAAAGTCGGAATTTACAAAGGGAAAATTTGCAAGAGATGGTGTAGATGGAATTGGATGACAGACTCTATCTTCGAACTGACCCGGTTTACGCATAAAAAGACAATGATGAAAATTTCGGTTAAGTCGGTCAAGTAGTTTATCGACGTATGGGTGTTCAAATTGCGTTAACAATCTCGATATATAGATTTTGTATATATACCTGATTTTGTATATACAAGTCAATGAAATTTGAAGTGTGATTCGAAAAGAATGTGTGTGCAAAAGTAGTCCAATATAAGAAACTAGTATAAATCAATTCGTTTTTGTATCTTGCAAAGGGGACATTCAGAATGCAGAAACACAACAAAAAAATTATTTATGCAAGAATGTATTAAGAATCAGTCAATCGAAATCACTCCGTTTTTATATCATTTATAGGAAGAAATAACCCGAGCTTTGTTTTCGAATACAAATTATCGATTGTGAAAGATTTATTTGTATGAAACAAGAAAGCCTACGATTATGAATACATTCTATATAGTATACCTTCTGAATGTATCTATTTTAAATAAGTGCGAAGAAGCTGGCATGCCCATGTAAAAATATACACATCCATTCCTCCATTGTAATTCAGAAACAGTTCTCAATCATACATTCTCAGATTCCCGATAAAGCAAAGAGTTTTTATGTTTTAGATTTTCTAAATAATGCTTTGTTATAATATTGAAAAACTTACATTGGTAAAAAAAAAACAGAAAAATAGTTTCACGTTTCTTAAAGCTTTGTTACGTTTCAACAAAAGGATGTGTGAGCATTTATATAATATAATTTATATATAGTAATTTCTAAAAATAAACTCAGAATCAATTATACAATAACTGAATAGTAAATATATAAATATTTTTTAATCAATTTCAACAAATATATCATTTTTTTTTTTTTTTTGTTATTTTGTTATAACAAATATATAGTAAAATTAATATTATATAAACATTAAGTCACATAAAAAGTTAAACAAAAAAAAAATCAAGCTTATATACATATAAGTTTTTTATCTCCGCATCGTCCATCATCCATATATATATATATATATATATATATAAATAAATATAATATATAATTTAAATGTTTCATCATATAGCAATAATCAATCAATTTAAAAAATATTTAATAAGAAATATTTTTCCATTTTGTATATTGTTTATATTCCAATTTAAAATAAAAAAAAAAAAACATTAACAATGCGCAAACAAAATATCGAAATATCTTATTATAAATTTTATTTATACAACGTAAGCTTTCATATATAAATAAAAAAAACAAAATAAAACAAATATCTATAAAACAATCAACATCCCAATGGTCCAATCTAAAAGTCAGCATTTACAATGACGTTATATATATACAATATTTAATTTTTTTTATATTTAATATGTAAGTTTAAGAATGAATTTATATATATATATATATATATATATATCTATAAAGCAATTACGTGTACATCCATCCATATGTTTTATATATAAATTGATTGGTATAAGAAGGCATTTATTTTTTCCGATATATATATAAATATATACTTTTACCTACATATATGTATTTAGATATAGAATATTTGTATTTAAAAAAAATATCAATCAGAATTGATCAGGTGCACACAACTTATAAATCAACATATTTTTCAAGCATAGTCACTGAATAATATTTCTTATATGTATGTATATATAATGCAATAACAATAATAATAATAATATAGTTGGAATTCTTCTTTACATATATTATAAATATTTATATACCTACTTATAATTTGAATTTTTTTTTTAACTTATTTCATCTTTTCATATATGTATAAAAATAAAGTATTTGTTAGTATCTCGTTTTTTATATTAAATATAATCGCCAACAATTCAATATCATGATTTATTCATATAATCAAGCAATATAGTACAAAATACATATGACGTGCATGACCGTGCAGCATCGCCTTACAAAGCCGAATGCTCAACATGCTCCTGCGACGCGATTTTCCAGCAAAAATCGATAAGACAAGGTCAGTCTAATACCAACTTAAATTTATTATTCAGTTCGGTAACGTTGAAAGATGATAAAATTGAAATTTCTTAAAGAGACAAATATTTACATTGAATTTCATTGAAAAAATGCCTTTGTATTTCAATTGTTAATTAATTGCTCAATTTAAATGTTTTCCTATTCCACTCAATTAGGGATTACGCAATTACTCAGTTACGGATTACGCAAATAAACAAGAGGTTTTTCTTACTGACATTAAAGTTATATGAATACAATGGACCATCACACCGATTGTAGTGAATAGAGGCCCTGTTAGTAAAGCTCCGACACCCACTAACTCATGCGTTTACCTAATTGATTGTTCACTCGGTGATCGTGTGAATAAAGTACGAGCGTTCACTCGCACACTTTAAAAGTTCACTCAAAAATATTTGAGGTATCTATTTAGGTGGCTCACGTCTCGTCGCTGTGTCCTAATCTTTTATTTTGTTTTGCGTTATAAAAATGGAAATTTGTTAGGTTATATAGGTAAAAAATATAAAAAAATGAAATCCCAATTATTTCAAAGGAAGAATAGAATTTAATGGAGTCAAAAATGATGCTTTGCAACCCCTGAACATAGTGAGACTAGTGACACGGTAAAAAGTGACATAGGGAGAAATTCGCGATTCCGAAATGTTTTAAAATTGTGATTTAAAAAAAAAAAAAAATTATTTAATGAACAATTGATATTTACATATTTACTATTTAAAATAGTTTTTTCTTAATTATCGATTTTTGTTCCAGTTTTAGTCCTTAATTATCGTTCCTCACATTTGTTTGGGAATCGCAATATTTTCTTATGTGAATGATTTTATCTGGAACTCCACCCATGTTACGTAATTACGTATGAAAGAATGTTCTCGAATAGAGTTTTATTCACCCGAAATTGCAAGTTCACTCAAACAAAGCACTCAACTTAAGATTTTTCCCTTTGTTACCTTTTTTTCCAATAATCTCTATTAGATGATGCATTGATCTATATTCCTTATTATAGTTCTTTTGCAATAATTATTTGTTCAATGATACAAAATTATTCTCTTGACCCTCATACCGTTAAGAAGTATTAAACAATTTCAGGGTCTCATCAACATGTTTTACACTTTCATCGGATTGTAATTTTTTTTGTTTGCGGTTTAAATGGGTTCCTTATTCAGGTACATGGTCATCATAAGAAATGTTTTTTGTGCGTAGTTTTCTTCATTAACCCATTCATTTGTATAATAAGTATTATCGCGTGTTAGTCACATTCAATCGGATTAATCTCATTTAGCAAATCTCGTATATCGCAGTTTAATCTATATATTTACGCGTTGCAAATCTAATTGATTTAATGCGATATTTCGTTTTCAGCTTCAACGGTAAGGTATGATTTTATATATATAAGGATATTACACCTCTATCTCTACAATTTTAGACTTAAAATACAATATTAGAGTTAAAAATTACATTATTAGCGAGTTAAAACCAATATCAATATTTAACTATAATATTTACAAAATAAGTTTAAATTCTAATTATTTCAATTACAATATCATCTGAATATATATACACACACAAAATATTATGTCATATATAAAAGACTAGAGATAAAAAAAAAACAATAAATAAAGGTCAACGTATGTTTTTCTATACACAATTTGTCCTCATTATACAAATGAAAAACCACAAATAATATAATACACATCATTATATAGGTATAAATAAAGACATATAACATAAAAAATATATGTATATATGGTATAAAGAGAATAATATTTAGTATTAACAACAATAAGTATATATGATGCACAGAAGTATAAAGAAAAATGTATGCTTGTAAAACACACAGTCTCGTATTTTTTTTATTGAAAAAGTAAAAAATAAATAAATAAAGAAAAAAAAACCTATTTTTAATACAATGCTAATTTTAATAGCAAACCACGAAATATTTATTTAAGTTATTTTCATCATTATACATTTTATTATTTTTAATTTTTTATATTATTTTTTTGTTTATATGCCTTTTTTTTTTTGCATTGCATTTTGGTTTTTGTAAAAAAAGATATTTCGTAAAATATTAAATGGTTTCTAAGGAATTCATGATAATTAAATAAATAAATAAAAAAGAAAAACCAAAAACAAATCAAAGCCAGCCAACAGATAGTTAGCAAAAAAAAAAATCTATAACTAGAAAAAAAAACCAACATTGAAATATGTAATACAATATTTATAATGGGTGAAAATTACTTGTACTATGCTCGTAACTTTCAGACACGCGAATTTATTTATTTAACATATTTAGGTATATTTTATCGACAAAATAAATTTAACAAAAAAAAAAAAATTTGTACCATTTGAGTCTGAGATGACGACGAGGAACCTAACACAACTAAAACAAATCAATGTTTATTACAATTTTTGCTTTATGATGTTTAAATATTTTTTATATTCCATATTATGATATATAATTAGTGTTTAAAAATAATTTATTATCTGCATTACGTGTCAGTATATAGAATATAATTTAAAAATCCAATTGAATAATTCTAAAGTACATACAACCGCAAAAAAAAGCTGTATTAATTATTGAAGGCATCAAATGAATTATAATGTCCATAATTGGCCGGCCAGCTATGAACGCATACCAATGTAAATGAATGCAATGCACACAAAACCCAATTTTTCCAATTCTATAACCATAAGTTATCAATATACATTTGTATCAGACCAATTAAGAGATCCATTACCACGAATCTAAGAAAATTTCCTTGGATCATTTCAAACCTGGATTTGGCATTTGCGGATAGGAAGGTGCGGCCAAACCGGAAGTACATTTCAAGGAATTTGAACTAAAAAGCGATAAATAAATTAAAGCACAGAGATAAAATATACCAATCTGAAAGTTCATTTTCGTTGTGAACACAAAACCCCCATATAAGGAACGATTTGTGTATTTTATTCACATGTTGGTAATTGAAATTATTTAAATGATGTATTTTGAAAGTATTTGAATGAAATACGTTAAGGTGTCAGCTATCTAACGCAATTTCAATTTACGATCGGCCATTTCCAAAACCATTTTGTGAACTTTTTTTTTATGTTTTCTGAAACAACTGTCGAAAATCACAACTTTCAGCACCATCGGTGCTTGTACGGCCGCATTCAAATCACCAAATCACTGATCTACCATTGGTTTAAATGGAAAAGAGTCGGAATAACACTTGACAAACCATTGATTTGTTTGAAAAATATTTTTCACCATTAAAAACAATCCACTTCTTACATCTATATTTTAACATTATTTATGAAACGCTCTTTACAACAAAACTTCGAAATCGCGAACGGGCCCCCCTGTAATCAATTGTTCCTTATATCGCGAGTCTACCGCGTAAATATAACTTTAATGCCCTTTAAAGTGTTTTTTCACACTTCTTGATCGTTGATTGACATTTTATATATAATAATAAAAAATTATACTGCGAATTTGAATTAAATTCGTATATATTAAAATAGAAAGATCGCGTCAAGATATATATAGAATTTATTAATCGTTTGTAAATCAATAATAATTATAAATAATTTTTAAACAATAAGAAAATCCATATAAAATGTGACATATATTTATAGAATTTTTTATTTTTATCTACCAATAACATAATAATACGTAACAACAATTCAAATAAATATATATATACAAGTTAAAGACATTAAAAAACAATTTTTTTTTTAAATGTATAAATATACATATGCCTTTAGAAATATTTAAAGAGTGCCTCACCTTGACAAAATTTTATTTTATTTTTCTTTAATTAATATACAACAAATATATTTATATATAGTATATAAAACGACGTGTATGCATATATAAAAATTATTTTAAATTGAGATTATAATAATAATAATAAAAAAAAAAAATATTAATATTTTATGATAAAATATATTTATTTTTTTTTTAATCTTTTCTATAATATCGCTAGCACCTTAAAAATTGATTAAAAAAATATAATATATTTGATACAAAATAAAAAAACAAAACAATATAATAATTTTTTTTCTTTTTAATTCTTATATATTTTTGTTATCATTTTATTTGTAAACTTATTATTAAAAGATTCATACAAACATTTTATTTTTTATACCTTAATTAACGCAGAATATTTTTTTTTGTTGTTTATGCTCTCTTTATTTATATATACTCATAGGTATAAGTTGTTTTTGTTTAATTGAATTAATTTTTTTTTTTTTGTTTATTTATTTAATATATTTCTTTTCAGATATAATATCAATAAATTTCTATATATATTTGTATATAAAATAAAATAAATAACAATTAACCTTGTGCAGCATTTATATACAATTTTTATTTATAATTTAATACATTTAAATATTATTTTATATTTATATACTGTAAATATATGTGTACAAATGTATAACAGTTTTGATTTAATCTACTTTTAATATTTAGGCGTTAAAATTATAGTAATAAAAATATTTAAACAGGGCATAACGAGTAAGGTAAAAACCATTTTAATGCGTACTTACTTATTATAATTACTCACAGTGTTGTTGACAGTTGCAGTTATATATATTTTGCAATTTTTTCCTTCATTATAGATTTGTTGAATGTCCTCTTAACATTTTCTGACAATTTCTTCCTTTTATTTCAACTATCGCATTCCGATCATTTCTATCTCCATAGATTTTAATATTTTTTTCGAATGGAAAAGTAATTTTTTAAAATAGGGTGTCCTATAGTTTATATTTAAAATTTATTATATAGATTAAATTAATTAATTTTATTCGTTTGTGCGAATACGATACTTTCGAAATCATAAGCATTCGTGTCTGATTCGATTTGATTAAGTTCAGAGATGGAGTACGCGACCATCACCCTTCCACCTTGGAAATTTTCCAATTTTCTTTGCCTCGTATATATCTGATTTTTGAATTTTGTAAAGTTATAAATCTGATATATAACAAATTAGGATACCAAATAATAGAAACATTACCTTCCAGATATTCCGCACTCTGTTTCTTATAAATCGACTCAAAATTTTGAATCTTAAAGTTTGATGAACAAAGGGAAAAGCTTTTGAATCGGGTAATTTTTTGTTTATCCCACTACAAGCTCCTATTTTAAAGGAAGTTACCGATAAAATAACTTAAAATTTAAAAGTTGGACGAAATTTAAAATTATACAGAACTTAAACCACATTCAAGTACGCCCTTACGTCTTGTGTAAGTGGAAATGGAACAGAGGAAAGTTTGCAGGTAATAAGATCAGTTTTATATATAGTCTTAATCTTATGTAGGTTTAGTACACGAAAAAAAAAAATTTTACAGTGTCAAAGCATACGATGGTTTATTGAGAATTTGATTAGAACTCGTACCATTAGACCTCATCTTCACGGCAATCACACTTATTGGCTACCTTCATTTGTTCACGGATTACTTAGTGTAACGGCGCCAGTACAGCAGTTACCTTCTTCTCACTACGGAAGCACTTTATAATGCTGCCAAATGTTGGAAAAAAAATTTTAGAAGATTCTTGTATGACGGGTATCGGAAGGACCGGGTAAATAGCACTCATTTACGAACCTCAGCCTGCCTTTTACGAAAACATTCAATCTAGTTAAGTAATGAGCTCGATAACTTATTATCGATGCCCAAGCGGGACTTTTTTTATGTTTTCGGGCTCCGTGAATTTGGAAACCTCGAAAAAGGTGATAAAAACTAGGTGTAAGATTTTTTTGACCATACCGAAACCAATACTTGACCATTCCTTGGGAGGGAGTCAACTGAAAAATGATTTGATTGCGAATTTTCCAAAATCCCAATCAAAATCCATTTTAAAATCATAAGTTTTATAAATATTTTTATAACACTAATATTTATTGTCAAAATCTATATCTATTAATTGCAATCTGTATAATCTCAACTATATACATGATATTGGAATGAATTGACCCGTGTAACTCGACAAGTACAACATTTATGATGATAAATTTATAAATTTTCATGAGACACCATGTTTATTATAATATTATTATTATAAATACAGAAAAAAAAATATTTATATATTACATAAAGAATTGCTTTTTGATTTTATTATTATTTTAATTTTCGCTGTAAAATAAAGTATTTATTATTCACCTTTCGAAATCGATTTTTTTTCTTTAATTTTATTAATATTATTATTATTATTGTATCCAAAAACAAATTGATATTGGTAAATTATATATATTATTTTATTTATTTATTTACATGTTTATGGACTATATATTTACTCAATAAAAATTTGTACAGATGTGGTTTTTATGTGCAACTAACTATATGTATAAATAAAAAAATTGGAATTATTTATTTATTTCAAATATATACCAATCCAATTAAAAATGTATTTTAATTTTTAAATAAATAAATATATTAATTATAATATACGTATACTTACTTACCAATTTGGTATATACGAATATAATGTTTATTATTATTATTAGATCATTTAATTTGTGTGTGCATGTGGTTTTCAATTTTGTGACAATTTTTTTTCATTTATACGAATTCATCTAATACAAAAATTTTGAACTTCAGCAAAGATGGTTTTTTTTTGTCATGAAATAAGAAGATTTTCTATTTCAAGTTATGTTATAATACTTATATCCTCTCTCGGAATAAAAGTGTCTCAAGCATTATAAACTAGAAAACGGTAAATTACCTCAAATAACTTATTTAACGTTTTACTTGTTAATATTGGAAAATCTCTGGTAAACTAGAGGATTTAAATTCGCGTCATATATATAGTGGGTAAATGATTTACATAAAGAAATGAAATTAACATTGATATTTTCCAATTTTACATGATTAAACATTACTGTTTGTTTTGAATTTTTTAATTAAATTATTCGAATAACTGAAAAGCAGCAAGAAAAATAACTCAAATATCTGTATGGTTTCAAGCAATTTTCCAAGTTGCACTTTAACGCTGAGTGGGTCTTTAGATACGATGAAATATTTAATTTAAATCATTAGTGATAGTCATTCTGTAGTGGGAAATATTTATACTAGGAGACCCCTCTTGATGGAAAAAATGAATTTCCAACTTTGTTTGTTCGAAAGGTAAATATTTTAATTCAATGAATTTTATACCAATTTAATGTCTTCTTTTTTTTATTGTCCAACTTGTATTGATTTCTCAGTTTCACAATTCACAGGATTTGTAAATATGATAATATATCTTGAAATTTATAAGCGATCGAAGCGATAAACGATTGTATGTTGAACTTTAAGGGAAAATTATGGTGGAAATTTAATTTTCTAAATTTTCCTGGTTTGTTAATATAACCTCGGGCTTTTTTTCAATTTTGATTTTCTGCGAAGAAACCTAGTTGTAATAAAAAAAAATTATAAAAATCAAGAAAAGTTAATTTTCAGCAAAAATTTAGTTGGTTAAACGCCCAGATTTTTTAACCATAAAATTCCCCTCAGTTTCATGTCTCTATATAATCAAAAATCTTCAGTTCTTCTGCATAGATAATCAAATAAATAAAACAAAACCCCACAAAAAATAAATAAAAAAAAAACAAACAAATTAATTCATCAAATTATATATTTGCTTTTGCAATTTTATTAAAAAAAAAAAATATTTAATAAAAATAAATATTTCCTTAAACAGGTACTATACAATTTTTTTCTTTTTTTTTCATTCATTTATTATTTTTTTTTTAATATATTACAATTATATATTACAATTTATTTTATTTTTATCTTGCATTTTACATTTTCCAATTTCGAGTTGTTTATTTTTCTTTTTTAAATAATTATATAACTTAACAAATAGCTATATATTTTTGAAAATTTACTTTTCTTGTTTTATTTTACAAAAAGTTTTTTTTTTTTACTTATAATTATTATTTATATAAAATGCTATGGCCTTTTTATTTTTGTATAGGGATAAAACATAAAAATATTTATAAAAGTTATAACGCAGTTCAATTTATCATTCGATTTATTAGTTTTTTAATTATTATTATTATTACATATAGGTAAATATTATCGAAATGATGATATATTGAAAAAATAAAAATATATATTTATTTATCCACAACAATCAACGATAAATATAAATATTAAAATCAATTATTATTCCATATGCTATAAGTACATTAAAGAAATACTAAATTATGCTCACATTCATTCGGTTTCTATATAAAACAAATAGTTTATTTTTTATGAAAAATGTTAATAAAATAATTTTTTTTTTACATTACAACAATTAATTTTATTTAAAAAAAAAAATACAATACACACATACACAAAACACTTCATTTCATTGTCGCCATAAAAAAACATTGGTATAATAAAAAAAACTGTTGGTGAAAACGTTTGACTTACATTATGTAAATACACCATGACCAAATTTGCATTACATAAAATTTTTAAAATCTGTCCTTTGTAGGCAAAAAACTCAATGTGTATGAGATTATATGAAAACATGATGAATTTTAAACTTTTTTTTTACGGTTACATTTTTATACACCAACGACCCATCCATATATATATTGTGTAAAAAATTTACATAGCCTTTTGTACACAGGATTTTCAAACCGATTAAAATACTGCTGAATTTGATTTAAGGTACTCTTTGTACCTTTTAATTTGTACAGTTTTAATTTCGATTCTTCCATTTTATCTTTGATTTTTTTTTTTTTTTTGTATTTTTGAGTTCGCCAATTTTGATAGAGAATCAGTTTCTTGTGATTTTTATTTTTTCACATTAAATAATGAGAAATACTATTTTAATTAATTATAAACTGATACATCCAACGAACCGAAGTCTTCACCGCCATAGCTTGCATAGTTTGGCTTTACGTTTGTAAAATTATTTGTGTTTCAAAAATTCCAATTGATTTTTTTTTATTTATTCATTTAAATTTTTTATATTAATTTATATTTATTGGTTTTAAAAATATCGTGGTATTAAATCAAAATATACTTTAAATCAAATAACAACAAATTACTGACGCAAATTCATACGTAATATACAAAAAAAAAAGGTTCGACGCTTAAGTCTTTCCACTGTTTATTTTGGCTGTGTTAAATAAATGCACAGAATCACTGCAGTCTGTACAGAATATTGGTGTATATAAATCAAACATATATCTTGCTCACGTGCAGGCGTAGTGTGGGGGATCGAATTATGAACTACGTGTATATATCAGTGTTCACGTGGTACCGTAGTATTGCAATATGCAATGCATAACTAGTAATTGAGTGTTTTTTTTTTTTTTTTTTTTTTTGCGATAAAATGAAATAATTTTTTTTATTCAATTATTATAAAATATATAAATCTCACTGTAATTAATTATCTAATTATTTATGTAGTAATTGTTAATTATTTTTATACATTTTTTAAAATATAACGTCAAAAATAAGAGGTTATATAATGACTACACTACAAAATCTATTCATGAGGTACTGCGTAGCTGAAAATCCACTACGCTACTAACCTCCAAATGCAAACTTAGCTCAACAATTCACTGCGCATCGTGTTCACGTGGTGAATTTTGAACTACGCTACGCTACACTACTCCTGCACGTGAACGTGAACCAGCTAATATACACTATCTATACGGGGTGGAAGTGTGTGTAAATCAAACACATTTTTTCACTACTCGATGCTGCGAACAGGCATACAAAGATGCGTAAATCAAATTCAGCAAATGATGGTTTTAAAAATTCTGTGTGAAAAAGTATTGTACTGCGTAAGTCAAACGTTTTCACTATACATAATTTTGTTTCAAAATATTAAATAATTTTAATTAAATTGTTATTGATTTTTTTTTTTTATTTTATACTTTAGTTAGTGAAAAATTCCAAAAAAAAACTATAACGTTCATTTATTATGTATATGTCTGTATAATCACAATATATATAATTAGTTAATTAAAAACAGATATCCTTTTTTTTATCTATTTATCAAAAAAATATAAATAAATCAATATATAGTTATCAATAAGTTTTCGTATATATAGTTATATAAAAGGCACATCACTTTTAATTATTATAATGATAAAATTTTGTGTGATATATATTAATAAAAAATAATTATTTTTTATAGATAAAATTCTATAAAAAACAAGGCACATTTATATTACATATACGCATATATATTTTTATATATTTTTTTTTTGTTTTGTTTATAGGCTCTTTGAATTGGGATCCATCAATCAAAAAAAAAAATTAACTATAAATAAAACTTAAATAATTTAATTTCTTATTCATATATATATATATATATATATATATAAATATAATATAATTTATTTTTATGTTTTTTTTTTAATTAAATTTATTTTTCATTCAAATATTTCGTCCATTAGTTTTTGTTTTTTTACAATTATATTCGTCGTCGTATAAAATTGTTTTGTTAATAATCATTATTGTTATCGCTATACATTTATGAGAAAGTTAGACAGAACAATTAAAAAACAAAAAATTTATGATAATAATGATAAAATAATAATATAATTATAATTTAAAAAACAAAAAAAAAACATTTTATTTGTAATATTAATAATAAATAGTATATTTATATAATAAATTGTTTCTTTCTTCAATAATAATAAAAATAATTTATTAGCAGAGACGCATACAATTAAAAATTTTTCATTTATTGTTGAATTTTTTTATATATATTTACACAAAAAAAAAAAGATATGTATTTTCCACCGCAGAGATGAATAAATTCTTTACTTTATACAACATAATATTTTTTTAACATTTATATAGATATATATATATATATATATAACACTGGCACTGTATATGAGTTTTTTGTTTTATATTTTCCTATTTATTTTTACTTGTTTTGTTACCCACAATCAATTTGAATCTGTTTGTTGTTTTTTTTTAAAGTATATCACGTAGATATTAAGTTCAAAAAATTTCTTTCAATTATTCAATTTTATCTATATCAATACACGGATTACTGTTTCTACTGTGTGTGGAATATTGTTTAAATACATAATGTATACGCATGATAAGGAATGAGAAAATATGCGGCTATGCCGATTTGGTTAAGCTACATAGGCATTTAACTATATATATACATATATATTGAATGGGAAATATATATATTTGCCTATTAAATACACATTTATAAAACAGAAATAATATTTATATATCAATATATATATATATATGATACATATCGTGCTCTACCATTTTGTATTTATGTTTGAATTATTATATTTCATCGGCATCCACATCCTACTACGGCCATATCTTGATAATTTTTTAATACAACTTTATTTTTATCATCCAGATATAGCATTGATATGGGATTCAATTGGGTGGGTACACAACAAGCACGGGGTGCCATACTTGGATTTATTGAATTGACTAATGTTTGTACAACAGCATGATTTGTTGAATTTAAATGATCGGGAATTGGAAATGTACATTCACCATGGCAATAATATGCATCATAACCCGGCGGTGCAACAATCCAATCACTCCAACCGACAGCACTAAAATCAACATACAACGATCGACGTTGGCACATTTCTCTGCCATCTTTTCGTCGATGTTGTTTTCGTGTCGATGCTCGACGTTCCCGCTTTGCATTCGAATTGTGTTTATGATGATGATGATTATGTCGACCATCATCGGTAAATGTCAATAAAACCGGTTGATGTTGATCCCAATTTTCTTCTTTATCATGAACATTTCTTTTTAATCGTATATGATGTGGATGATGACTAGTAAATGCATTATTATTAATATTACTACTATTACTACTATTACTATTATTTGAATTATTATTATTACTATTACTATTACTAATACTTTTATTATTTTTACTATTACCTACTATATTGTAATAGAAATTATTAAGACTTTGTTTATTATTATTATTACTATATTTATCATTATTATCATAATTACTATTTATACTATTATCATTAATATCATTCATAATATTACTATTATTTATATAAATAACATGATTATTATCATTAGTTTTCATTTTATTTACTTTTATCATTATTAAAACGCCATAATTTTCTTTCGGTTTGCGTATCCATCGTTGAACGGCCGGTAATGCATCTATACTTATCACAGTAATATTCGATTTATGTGATATTGTTACTGTATCGATTAATAAAAATATTGGATCAATTTTGCCTTTAACACCCGGCCGAATAATATCATAGGCTAAAACTTTATGTTTAACATTTTTACTTAATCGTTTACTTATTTTTAATTCAGCTGCTTTAATCGCTTCGCCAGCCGGTATATTCGTCATATCAAAATAAAAACGAAATCGATTATTGTGATGCTTAAATCTTTCGTCAATTTTACTCTCTAAACATGAAAAAAAAAATAACAAAAATACAAAATCAATTTTAATTAAAAAAAAAATCATTGTTTTATTTATATACATATAATATAAGAATTTAAGTTAAAAAAAATAAAATTAATTATTTATTTAAAATAAATCAAAAGTGAAAAATAACAATGAATTTGTAAAATGAAAATTTTCCATATGTATCATATATACAAAATTTAACAAAAACATAAATCGCATTCCTTCACATTGTATTTATTTATATCGAGATGAATTCTTTCAACTATAAAATGTTTGATGCTTCAAATTAAATGTGAATAGGAAATTAAATAAAAAATGAAAAAGTTGTGAAAATTCAGAAGGGTATAATGCTAAATTTTGATAACATAGGATAAGAAATAATATATAGAATATAAAACACACATATAAATATGTATAAAACAAAAGTAAATAAATTTCGTTATATTTATATAATAACATTTTATTAAAACAAGTTTAATATTCATTTATAAGATAGATTTTATTATTATATTAAAAATCTCTCGCTCGGAAGTCACCTTGAGCAATGGAGTATTAATGCAGTAACCCCGTTAGACACAGGGCACCCTAGACCTGTCGTACCATAGCAAAATGCTCTTTGTTTTATTTTTTTCGTCTATTTCTAATGTGCATCTAAATTAAAGACACTTATTTTTTATATATATAATATTGAAAATGAATTTATATTCATTCATTTTTAAATAATGTACAAATACCCTTATTTAAAATGCTCCAAACACCCCAAATTATAACAAAATAAAATGTTGATGCCAAGGTTTAGGGTTTTGAATTTTGCTACTATAACAATAAGACATGAACAAAAAAAACCTATCCCAAAATAGTAAGAAACTGCCAATAACTATACAGTGTGTCCCAGATAACGCTATCCAGCAGATATCTTCGAAACCAGTGGAGTTATTAGTAATATGTTCATCTGATGAAAAATGTGCGAAAACTCACTAAATCTGTATGAAAACATGTATTGTGATGTATTAGAAAGTTGTTCTACGTTGAAAATTAAGGGCGGTGTCCAAACGCCCCAAGCCCCAACCTCCCGTTTTTAGGGGGAAAAATCGAAATTTGGATTTTTGCATGAGATTTTTGCATGCAATCAAAAAATAGGACGATACCGAAAATTAGTCTTAAAATGTATAGCTCGAAAAGCAAATAAAATGACTTTGGCTTGTAAATCGAGTGAGGGAAATTACATTCGACCTTGCCGTTTACCTGTAAAAAAAATTAATTAACATCATTTTGCATGGTGCAATTTACACCGACAGAAAAGCCGTGACTTAATCAAAAATAATGTCTCCAATGGATGAAAGAGGAAAATGGTGTCAAAGAGTTAATCTATCGATCGCAAGCAACTATACAACTATAAATTCATATATTCTTTGTTGCCCAATTACCATTACCATAGAGTAAATATTGCGATAATATTTACTAAAATTCAATGATTGTTAAAATGTTTCTTTGTTAATTTTATTAGCGACTGTGATAAATTATACACAAAAATTGTGATTATCATAACTTTGCATATTAATTGTTAAAATGTATTTATATTTGTACCTACACATTTTTTTTATTGTTAAAAATATCATCAGATAATACAATCCAATCCATTATAAAAATGTCTGTGAAATTTTAAGGCAAATAAAATCTCTCTGAGATTATTTATAAATATATGATGATGGATGATTAGGATGATGATGTTGTTGTTTACCCTGTACACACTATTAATAGAGTTTAATTTATAGAGATAACACTCATATATATTTCGTATATGCATGTTTATAAAATAATTTTTAATAAATGTGTTAATAACGGCCCACTTTCGCTTATATATAGACAACAAGTCTGTACGTACCATCATGTCATTTATAAATTAAATAATATCTGTTGTGCTTATTATTATTATGATTGTTGAAAAAAATGTATACAGAAAATTCATTATTTATTTATCTCATATATAACAATCGTATATAATACATATAAAATATACGCAATATGTTAAGTTAACAAATCACGATAAAAACGAAAAACAATTTTTATTTAAATATACATTATATATATAAATGTACAAATATTATGATGCAGATGAAGAACGCAGTACAATGCTTTAATTATATTGTATTTTAATAATATATTAATGTAAAATAAATAGGTATTTTTTATCCATTTTTTTTTCTTTCATATATATATGAATATTTCTTTCTCTTCTCACTGTTTTCATTTTTCTTAAAAAAAAAATTTGATAAAAATATTAAATGAAAAATGAAAAAAAACAAAAAATTATTAACATTTGTTTTTTTTTTTAAATAAATATATAAATAAATTTCTTTTTATTTTTCTATCTAAACCCGGATTTTATACGTGTTTGTACGTAATTTGTATATATATAGATTCATAAACAAATTTTATATAAATTCATTTATGTATAAAAAGTTATATTATAGTAGAAAGATAAGCAAAATTTTTTATTTTTTAAGGAACTAATAAATGATATCATACGCATACGCGTACAGTAATATATATTTAGATAAATACTTTTTGTTAAAATAAAATTTTTAAATAAATTAACCCATCTCACAACAACCCACCATACCGTCATAATAATCAATAAGATAAATAATTCTTATTTTAAATAACATCACGTGAAGGAGTTTGTGTTCTATTTTTATTATTATAAAAATGGATCAAAAATGAAAATCGATCGATATAGCAAAAAACTAAATTTATTTTTAACTTAAATTTTATTTGAATATATAATTAATATATACAATTTTATGAGAATAGAAATAAAATAAAATGTGATTTTGATTTTCTTTGAATATACCATACGTAAAAAAAAAATTGTATTTAACAAAAAATAAATATTTATATTTATTCTATATAATATCGTTACGTATATTATTTTAATTATATACTATAAATTGGTGTAAAATCCTTATTGATAATACACAAATAACGATAAATTTCTATAAATAAGCCAAATATGACGTTATAAAATATGAACAATTACGCAGATTGTGTTTTTTTTTATTTACGTTATTATAATTAACGTAATGAAAGGCAATCAAATAAATGAAAAAATTAAATTTAATAAATGAATAAGACGTCAAAGGAAATGTTTTGTTATTATATAAATAATAAGCGAATATCTATAAATACATTTCTTCAATTTTCATAATTTACTTTGAGTATAATAACATCCTTTTTCTATATATATATATATAATAAAACCTAATTAAGTTTGATTTAAAAAGCGTAAGATACGGATATATTGAATTATTATATTGAATTATATAATATTTTTTTATGTTGAAAATATTGAAAAAGAATTAATTTTTCATGTAATTTTTGAAATTTTCCTTTTTCTTCACATGATTTTAAAATTCAAATAAATTCTTAATATTTCATAGAAGCAAATTTAAAAATCGCCCAATTGATTCAAAATATGAGATATATAGCTAATTTATATTGGATTTAAGTCAAAGGAAAAGAAAGTGAATCATCAAATGATATACAAATATTTTCCCACGCATAAATTTTCGCTTTACAACCTACATTTGGTTTCAGCATTCACCCGAATGTTAGTTTCATAATTTGTTTAAACAAACACTTCTCGATCGGTCATATATCACATATAAAACATTCCAGCATTTTCCCCGTCATTCATCCCTATTAATTTTTGTGTACCCTTTAAGTTTGTGGAATACTTTGCCAATTACGTATAAGCTGTCTACTAATGTTAGAAGTTTTAGAGCAATGTGTGTGCAATTTCTAAAATTACTTTCACATATATTTTTTATCACATACATCGCCCGCCCAACCCCCCCCCCCCCCCCCCCTTTCCATTAAATATGTTCATATACAATTCAGTTCAATTCGTATACAATTCTAATCTAATACATGTAAAACATCACCTCGGACAATGTCTTAAAAAAATTTTCACGGACAGCTCTTGTTTTGTAAAGATATATGGCTAACAATTTTTTTCCCATTATGAAGCTTAAAAAAAACTGTGGGGGATCAATCGGAAAAGGATTTATTTAATGAATTTTTTAAATATTTATTATTCAATCCGTTTTCAACATAAAATTATGTATTTTTTATTTATACATATATATATATATAAAAATTATTTGTTAAATAAAAATAATAGGTAAAAAATTTTATTTAAATAGATTTAACGGGAAAGTTCACTATGTCAAATAATAAGTAAATGCCCACCCACCGAAAGCACAATCCATATGTGATCACGAAAACGAGATAATATATATATAGTGAATATCCATGAATATTCTGATCATTCGTTCGTATCTATACCAATGTCTAGTACTTTATAAGAAGGAACTTAAAATGGTGGGTCAATACAAATAAATACGAATAAATTGATAAATTGATATAATAAGAAACGTTACAACAAAAAGACGCAGTCGCGGTTTATAATCTAAATTCAAAATATTATTTTATTTATTATTAAAAATATATAAATTTTAGTATAACTTACCTTCATGTGTAAAACTTCGTACTGTATTTGCAGATTGTGTATATAATCCACGTTTCGGAAAATGAACTGATTGTGAAGCCGTTGCCATCATTTCATTATAAATATCCATTAAAGCATTTGGTATAACCACCTTTGAACGATCCACCTTTGGTCGACTTGAAAAACCAAATAACTTTAATAAGTTACTTTCAATTTCTTTTTTTACATTTGTATCGTAGATGGAAAGTGTTGCTGTGTTTGTGCTAGTAGTTACTTGTATATGAAAAAGAGCTACTAACACAAATAACCAAACAATTTTCCCAACGATCATGATAGTTCGCATCTCTATATGTAAAAGAAACAAAATTGTAAAAAATAAATTGTTAATAAAAATTATAATAATCACAAATTTAAAATTAAAATTAAATTAAATTAATTTATTTATAGTTGTAGAATTTTATTAATCAGCTAAATTTTATTAATATTTTATCTTGTGGCTTTTAAAGATAAAATGAGTATTTAAATAATTTTTTAAGAGACATTATTCAAAATTTCTGTTAATTATTAAAACAAAATAAAATTGATAAATTTTTAATAATATAATTTTAACAATATAACTATTTTTTGTTTTGTATATTATATTTTCCTGTATAACGATTGTATAATTTTATAAATAATATTTATTAATTATACATTTAATTTTTTTTTAATATTAATAAATTTATAATACTCAAATCGGTCATATAAACAAACATAAAAATTGCAATAATAAATATTATCAAAACTTATATAAAATACAAGTATTTTACTTTTAATGGGAATCTATATAAAGAGGTAAATTAACTTTTATTTCTCAATGCGATGACTATATACAAATAATAGATTTATAAAATACATAAATACACAAAAAAAAAAAAACGGAATACATTTGCAATTAATTTATATATATTTTCTTTCATTTATTATTACAAATGTTTATCCGATATTAAAATATTTATATTTCATAATGTCACATGTTTTATATAATATATAGAAAAAATATACAATTAATATTAATAATAAATAATAGCGATTATGTTTGTTTTGTATATATACAAATACATACATATATATACAACAATCATTTATATATAGAAATATTTCTTGTCAATAAAAATTATTTCATTTTCAAATCGATATGAATTATTGATAAATACCATGAAAACCAGAAATAACAAAAATTTTGCTTAATTAGAATTGAACATTTTATTGATGCAATCGCGCAATAATCT
Source organism: Dilophus febrilis (assembly GCA_958336335.1). NCBI lineage: Eukaryota > Metazoa > Arthropoda > Insecta > Diptera > Bibionidae > Dilophus > Dilophus febrilis. Next base: position 34,255,213 of record OY284471.1, read on the forward strand.
AATAATACTAAAATTATTTTGTAATAAAACACAATCATAAGTTAGTTTTTTAACACACATTTTATTTGATTTTACCATGAAACTATATTTACATTATTACATTTTTTTTTGGGTTTTATTTACGAAACATTTTTTTTAATTTAATATTTCATTATTATATTTGGAATATGCGTGATTCCTTCAAGATCAAAAGGTGTTTGTTACTGATATGATAACAAAAAAATACATTTGATATTCCATCAATTATGAGAAATATAAATAAATACCATGATGTGAGAAATGTGAGAAATTTGATTTGAATCACAATTTGGTTTTGCAGTTATACTCTATAAATAGTTATAATTTTAACAATTAAAATCATAATAATTCCATGTTCATGTGCGTTAAATGTTGAATGGAAATTAAATATTTTTCTATATTAACGAAATATTAAATAAAATCATTAAAATCGTTTTTAATTTAGTAAAGTTCAGTTTTATTTAATCCATTAAATTCATTTCATATAAATTCCACTTTGAATTACGTAATTAAATGCACTTTATTAGAACATTGTTGTAACATAATATTTTGAAATTAAGTTATTTTTGTTATATATTCAAAATTTTCTGTATTTTTCTTATTTAATAAACACAACAAAGTAAAAAAAAGTATTTTTTCGCTTACAACCAACAATCTGTTTTAGCGTCAGACAACAGCCTTCTGTTATTGGTTTCTTAATTTGCGCCACAACACATTTAATGGTATTAAAATTTAGCTTAATGGCGGTCGACCCATTCAGAAATGTTTTCAGTGCCGAATTAATAGAAGCAATGGTGATAGAAGCGTTCGATAACGAACAATGACGGTACAATTGTACATCTTTAGCAAACATATGCATTTTAGAAGATGTTACTATATTATTCAAATCATTTATAAGCAAACTAAACATGAATGGTTCAAGAATTGATCACTGTAGTGGAATACCAGAGGTAATTGGGATTGGCCGAGTGAAATCATTGTCGATAACCACAATCTGAGAACGAGCTGAGAGATAACTCTTGATAAGTTTAACAGCGCAATGAGAAAACCCAAAGAAATCTTTATTGCACAGGATGTCGTGATCAATCCAGCAAATCCAGTAGAATTAGAATGGATAAAAGGTCATCATCCTTCGCAAACCGCATGTCATTTGTAATTTTCATTTCATTCAATTTTCAACATTTTCAACATTTAGCAATTGTGGTACTATATCCAGATCGAAAACCCGAATGAGATGGTGATAAAAATGAGTTATCATTTATATATTTAGACATTTGTAACTTCATAATACTCTTCATGATCTTGGAGCTTCTAATTAGGTTTGTGGATTTCTAATTAGGTTTCGAAATTTGGCATATATGTTATGAGAGAATGATGTTCGATTACGCTTGCATTCGCTTGCATAAGCGATTTCACGATCGACCATCGCACGAGCTATTGTAACATTAAACCAATTTCCAAATGATAATAAACATTATCTACTATCTATAACCGCTATTGATAATATAGGTACTTAACCATGAACCATTAACTTGATTTAAAATCGAAAATTGTTTAAAATTAAAACTTTATTTCAATCTATATAGTAAATAAAATAAAAAGTGATATCAAATTGTGTTCGCATTAGAGAAAAAACCGACAAAAACCCTATAAAAATTTCAATATTAAAAATTAATTTAACTAAAAAAAATGAACTTAAAATAAAAAAATATCGATAATTATTCAATAAAAACAAAAAAAAACCCAAGATATTTCAAGTAAAATTTCTATATACCCATATATATTCATTTAATATGAGAACAAATAACACATAAATGGAAATTGGATATGCGCCACGTAGTCTACAAAGAATCTTTATTTTTATTTTTATAATTTATCCATGGCAGACACACGTATATAAATATATATTTTTATATAGTATATGAACGCTTTCGCTGAATATTATATTATCTGGCAGCCAAACCGACGCTTAAAAAATGCACACATATGGCAAATAAAAAATACAAGACGTTGTTATTATAATGATGACTATATAATAATGACGCCAACGATTACTAAAAACGATGAATAAATACAACGACGGTAACGTCGACTACAACTATGTAGATAAATAAAATGATGATGTAAATATATATACATTTATACTATATATTATTGTATATAAATAAATATATATATATATATATATATATATATACATAGAGTTAAATATTTATATTTTGTTAGTGAATTTATAATATGAACTCTTAAAAGCTAACGTGTAACTTATATAGTATACAAAATCCATATAAATATACTAAATAAATGTATATTTTGATACAAACATATGAAAACAAATAAAAAGGAAAAACTCTACCATATTCATTTCTTTTTGACTTCAATTCAATTAAGAATTTTTTTTTTGTTTTAAATAATAGTTTTATGTAATATAATATTTTATTGAATTCCTTCATATATATATGAAGAATAAACAAAAAATACACGTTCACCATAGATAAATATATAATAAAATATTATCTATCCATCCGCACGTATATATTATCATACCTGTACACAAACAATACCCACACAATACAATAGCAGTAAAATATATGTTTAAAAAGTAAATAAATTATTTTTGATTTTAGATATATACACAACACAGTAGATAAAACAAGATAAAACAGACATTTGTTTCTGTACTACCGCAATATAAAATAAATAGCATTTTTTTTTGTATTTACCTCTATTATTTTATATATTAATAAATAATATTTAATATTTTTAATATTTATTTACACACATAATTCAGTGTTTTTGTTTTGTTTTCTTTTCTTTAATTTTTTTATCACAGAGTTTTTCAGTGGTGGAAATATCAATAGTCGCACATATTAATAATAATATCTATAAGATTTACATAAAAGGAGAAAAATACAAGAAATTTTTTTATATGTGATTTGATGCCTGCATGATATTTATTTTGTTATCCGAGCACAAAAAGGTATATTTATTATATATACCATTCGCATTCATTTATTTATATATATATATATATATATACAATACTTGTATACAGGTATAATTATATAGAAATTTATGAAAGAATGTTCCGTATGTATAAATGATGTGATAGTATCCAATTTCAATATATACACTTTTTTTTATATTGTGGATTTCATAATTTCTTATAAAAATATTCATATATATATATATTGGCGATCTTAAAAGAATTTTTTAAATTATATACATAATTCATAAATATATCTGTGGCTGTATATATGGTATATATAGAATTACTCATTTTCTAGAGGAATGAATATTAAAAATTAAAGTTTCAAAAGATTTTTTTTGTATTCATTATATTATAAATATTTATAGTAATTTTTATTTTAACTGAAAAGCACAATTTTTTTTTGGTTTATTCATACTAAATTGAAATGCTTTATTATTTGACTGTAATTGTTTAATTTTAAATCGTTTTGTGATCATTCAAAAATACTTATACATTGATTAAATTTAACAAATTGAAAAAATTGAATAAAAAAGAATGATTGAACAAAAATCAAAGGATATTCGATAGTCGAACTAAAAAAAATTAAAATAGGATTAACATGAAAATGTAATATCTTCAAAACTGGTAGAGTTATCACTAAAATGATGTTAGAACCGATTTTGCATGTACCAACTTTGAACAATCAAATGTAAACCTATATTTTTTTCGCCTGTTTTGTAGAGCATGATAAAGGAAACAATGTATAGAAAATAATATTCATATTTCTTATAATAATTAAACATTTCTTCCTATTTGTTAAAAACCCATCTACTTAAAAACTATAAAAGTTCAATAACTATAAAACTTATGGATTTTATTGAACTTAATGATTTTCAGTTTAAGTTTTTTTTCTCTCATATGTTCGATTTGATGTTCAAAACTTCATAAATTAATCCACATATTATAATAGTTCCCGAAATGCATTCAATTATCACCCCGAACGAGGTTCGTCCTCTAATTAAGTGATTTGGTTATCGGCGAACACGTCAATTCTGAATGCTGAAGTTTTACAGCCGCTAAACCATCATACACTGTCGTAATAACGTACAAAAAATAATGTGATAATAAAAGCAATTTTTGTAATTTTCTCATTTTTTTTAATTTGCTGAAGAAAATTTCAAATGTTATATTTTTAAATACCGTAAAATAACTAATAACTATAATTTTGCTGCATAGAACATTTATTAATTAATTGGTTGATTTTTAATTCTTCTGTGTTGTAGAGGTGATTAAATTAATTTATTAATTAAATTTGAAAGGAAATTCAACGAAACCAAAAGGATATTCGTTATTTTAGCAAAAGATAGGATTAACATATGAAAATGTATATAAAGAAAAAATTTATAGACATTTATTATAATTTAATTCCATGTGATATGAAAATAAGTTTTTCTCAACATTTTTCAATTTTCTCATTTCTTTTTGATATTCCTCTAAGATCTAAGATTTTCCTATAGAATGAAATGGTTTTTTTTATTATTATTAATCATATGAAAATGATTAGATATAACAAATAAAATTAATTATAAATGAAATATTGTAAAAAATGATATAATTAAATTTAATCTGTGGTGGTAATTGATAAAAAAGGCTTGTTCGTGTGTTCGTGTGATTCGTGTGTTCGTGTGATCCTTCGGAATTTTGTGTTTTTCTGCTATTTTTGAATCTAAATTTTCACACATAGTAGCATATTTTACCATACGTTTGGGCGTATGGCTAATTACTGGCATTATATGTAGAGAGAACTTAAAAAACTAACAGCAGAAGGCTGTTGTTGGACGCTGAAACCAATTGAGCTGTTGTAATGCGGAAAAAAGGCTATTTATTCTAAATAATAGAAAAATTCATTTTCTTGAATTTTTTAAAATTTTGTTGAAGTTATTTTATTGATCGATCCTATAACTGGTTATTAAAATAATAGAAACATCTCGGTGTATCTCTTTTTTAAAATATTTTTGAAGGTTTTGTTGCTTACGCAACGGAAGATTGGTTCAAGCGTCCGACATCCGCTCAGTTCATCCTGTTGTTAGTTTCATGATAATTTTAGCTGCTTTTTTTACGATGTCGGTATTACATTTTTCCTCAGTAAGATTCGATTCATGACCCCAAAATAGCATCAGAATTTTTTGTTGGAATATTTATCCACCAGATAGACCACAGATTATAAAGTACATATACATATCTATCTATAAAGTATAAATTCATTAATATATAGTGAAATCTGAAACTTATATTGTTCTTCTTTTACATATCATTATCGCATCATCGCATCACTGAATGAAAAATTTTATTCCCGTTTATATATGTATTTATAAACATCCGTTTTACACTGATAAATAAACGTAAAATATTATATATATTTTCTTAACTTTCTCTTATTATAGTCTTTTCTTAACTCATAAAGAATTGTATTTTAAATTTTTAATTCATCACTTAACTTTATAATTTTTTATTTATTCAGATAAAATGTTTTTTTTTTTCGGAACATAAGATATTATTTATATTATAACAAAAACTATATAAAAGATGTTATTATGACTTATTTCCGCAATAAACATCCAACGTAATAAGTACCATTTATTTACAGAAATATTTAAAAGGTTTATTTACATATATATTAAAGAAAAATAACAAAAATGTTATTTGAATATTTCTGTATAGTTTAAAGTTTTAACCCTTTTTTTGAGTTCATTTTTAAGTATATAAACACAAAAAAAAAATAAAAATATTTTTTTCAATTTTATCATTTAAATTTACCTTTTGACTATAATAAATTAATTCCTTTTATTTTCGAATAATAATAATAATAATAATAATAATTTGATCAAAAATCACCCCCGATTTAGTTATTTTTCCGTTTTTCTTAATATTTCCACAAAATTAATTTTTTTTTTTAATAATATTCACTACACATAAATAAATATAATAATTTTTAATATATTCTTGTCATCACTTCACAAATAAAACAACAACTTATTTTTATCTGATTTTTATTATTTTTGTTTACTTAAGTTAAAACTTATTAACTTTTAAATTAATTTTTATTTTTTTAACAAAATCGAAACCAATCAAATTTAAATAAACATCTTTTCAAATATGATAACAATTTTAAATTATTCATTAACATCATATTGATTTTAACTATAAAAAAAAAATCAAACTAAACAAAATTTCGATTTTATTGTAAATTTCTTATTTATTGTAAAATCTTTTAATTTTTTTTTTTTTAAATATATAATAAGAAATTATTTTCACTTGAAAACATAACAAAAAATTTCTTTTATTTCTTATATATCAATTTTGATTTTTTTTTTATTTCATTTACATTTTTTTAAATTCACAATAAAATTCACAACAACAAGGATATTGAATCACTTTTTTCTTCAACTTTTTTCTTCTTAAACAAAAAACTTTAATTATATTTTTAACGAAACACAAACATTAAATTGAAATTATTAAATGAACTTGTTAAACATCGCAGCATATAAAATCAAATAAAAACAAAAAAACCAAAACTCAAATTTATATTTTATTTAAAAAAAAAAATTAATAAAGGATTTTAAGATTTTTGCTTTCAATTATATTAACCACCTTTGAAGAACACTCGTTATTCACTATACACTATATATAAATATATGTAATTTATATATGTACATCTAAATACTGACGAGGAATGTCATGTTTAGCATAAGCACTTTAAAACTAGACTATTTGGTTTTTGTTTATACATCATTTACTATAGACTGTTTATTACAGAAGAAAAATTAAATGATGAAAAAAAAAGGTATATACTTCTTTATACACTTATATATTCATATTGTATATATATATATATATGAATACCTGTACCTGTATGTGCATTTTTACTTCTATATATCTATATCATTATATATATACACCCGCCGTATATATTCATATAAAACATACACGCAGCATCCAATATGTTTCAAATATAAAAAAAAAAAAAATTTATTAGCTCAACTGTTTATTTGTGTATATATTCATCGTTTTTTTTCATTTTATATGTGTATTGCCCGTGCTGCGATTCAAAACAAAAAAACCACAGATGAAGCAAAATATAATAAGAATTTCTTTATATTTTTATATATATATATATATATATAGTTAAGCACACTCTCATTCCTATATGCAGATGTATTTTATATACAATACATTGTTTATAATATAGCCTATGTTTGGAAATAAAAAAAAAATTTATATTGTTTCTTAACGTATATATATATATATATATTATATGTTTATGGTATTTATATATGTAGGTATAAAAAGCATATATACCATAAAATGATAAAAATCAAATTTTTTAAAAAAGGATAAACTCCTCCTGTTTCGGAATTGACCAATAAGAATTTTATTTTTATTTTTTTTTTGGTTTAAAATATCATCTTTGATGTGGTTTATTTTTTTTATTTCTTTCTTATTATTCTTTTAAAAATATTTGTTTATTTGTTTTTTTTTTTTTGTTATTCTTTTATGTAAAAAATACATTATAATATTTTATGTTTTAGACATTGTGTATATTTTCAAAAAAAAAAAAAAAACAAATCCATATATACCCATTTGTATATTTATTTATTTTTTTTTTTAACAAGAATATATGGTATATATTGGTAAGTTAATAAAAAAAAAAGAGGCTTCAACCACACCAGCACAGACCGTTTGTGATTGTGGAGTTTTCTTCATATAATTTCTAGCGAATGAATAAATACCAAATAAATATACGTGATTATTTGGATTTTTTTTTACTTCTTATATATTAGTAATATAAAATTATGTTCGGCCTATTATATTTACTTAAAAATATCTATATACAGTATATATTAAATTCAAATAAGTTATAGTGATTATATGCGGTTATGCATTTCAAACATATATTGGTTTTAAGGTATTTTATATGTTTTCGTTAAGTACTTTTTCGTATATTTTCACGTTTCTGTATATGAATTCATTTTCAACAATTACTATATAGGTATACAACTATAAATATAGTGTTTTGAGACGATTAGTCTATGAAATATTATAGATATATTTATATAAGGACTTACGTTGCAGAATTTCTAATCGGAAAACATATTTATATACCCATATTGCACATATTGCCCAATTCAATCTAGATGAATCTGATTAATCGAAATTTGAGAGATTTGGAGTTTCGCAAATACATATCTAGTCTCAGATTTAGATCGTTTTTCAGGACAACAACATGATAACAAATATTTCACTTTATTATAAATAGAGGGTTGTTCCCGGGAATTTGTAGAAAAATTACAAAAATTACATTACGAATCCTGGTAAAATGAATAAAATTTTCCAGGATTTAAAGCAACCATTTTTGATAATTTAACATTTTTTACCCACTATCCTTTTATTTTAAGTTTAATGTTATTTTACTGCATATGATATTTGAGACACACAATACGGCATTATTCTTATTCGCATAAACTAGTACGCTTGCAATGCAATTGGCAATTTAACACCAAATTTTCAGAAGTTGTTGGATGCTCTAAAAACCATACAACCGTGACATCAACAGAAAGTGAGGTTCTATTATTCATCTCATTTTGTGTTTGCAGGAAAAAAAAAACAGGAATGAGTGATAAATCATTAAATACAGTTTGATTTTTAACCGTATCCTAGGGTAGTTTTCTACCAATTTTTAATTTTTCTTTCTAATTTCTCAAAAACTACATTTTGAAATATAGAGAATTATACTTTCTTTTTATACATTTACTTCTGATACTTTTGATGAGATCGAATACTTTATTTTTATTTCTTGTAATAAATTTCATTGTTTTCCATAAGTCTATGTTTTTCAATTTTACCATAATTTTCCATTGAATACAGAAGGTTGATATCTATACCGGAAGGGTAAGATTGGGGACAAAATAAACGGAAGGTTACATTTATCACCAACCATAACGCATCATAAAAATGTTAATATAAAATGATTTGCCAAATTAATATATTCAATTTCATTGGAACAAGAACACCATTGCGGATTCGTATGGGTCTCTTGTGGATGGAATGGGATCAGAAAGAAATTCCTGAAATGTAATTGTTTGCATTTGTTATCCAAATCCCCGGATAACCGAAATTTCAAGCAAATATCTCTAAAAGTGATATGATATTATACGAAAATCAAAAAAAATCAAAAAATTCGGAAAAGTTGCAAGAGAGCCATTAGAAGAAAGGGCGTGATGGTGACATACCTGTCGTGACATCTTCGAACATAACCAGTTCAGCATAACAAAAACTCATGTTGAAATCGTTTAGCGAAACCGGTCGAGTTGTAGAAAACGTCAAGCCAATCGAGCAAAAAAAAAAGGTTCCAATTCGTACGTTACTGAAAGTACGTGCATAAAAAGTGACCCAGATAAAAAAAGATTGATTTTAGATCAAAAAAAAACTTTGATGGTCCTTGGGCCAATCGAAAATCACATTAGTAAATTTTCTGATAATTTTTGAAGATTTGATATCGTGTTTTTCTTTTTATTATTGTTAATTAAATATTAAACTTTAAAAATTAAGCAAAAATATTAACGATGTGTTATATGTATTATATATCATTAATATATATTCAATATTAAACTTTAAACTTTTAGAATTAAATTATTTTCTGTATTCATTAAAGAATTTCGTCCTTTGTTCATATACTCTATATAATTTTTGAACGCATCATATATTTATTTTTCTCTCCTATATACATATAAATTGTAATAATATTGAAAAATAATTTATTTATGTAAAAACCAAAAAAATGTATATATAACATTCTAAAAAATAAGTTAAATTCTTTAACATGATTCATAAATACAGAAGGGACATAAAAAAATTGTGTTTTCGGTTATTTTCACACATAGTTTGAATTTTTTTCCTATGCGGTTGAACGTAAATCTCTAATTGCTGACACGACAAAATCAACAAATACGAAAAACCAATAAAGGTTATTGTAACCAAAATTCAAAAATAGATAAATAAATATATAATAGAGCTATTATATTTATATTCATTTCATGAAAAATGTCATGAAAATTATCTCTTTATCAATTGGGATATCATTTAATTTAATTCTGCATAAAATCAATAAGTCTTTCATATCCATATAGATATTTTATATATATAAAATACAGCCGTAGCATTCATTTTGTATAGCACGCAGTGATTCTTAAATCATTTTTGTTTGCAGTTACCCTAAGCGGTTAACATCAAATATCGATTATATCGATAGCATATCGAATATAGATTTTTGACCCCTATTTTTCATTTTTTTCAAAAGCTTTTTCCCTATACGCATTAGCTGGTTAAGCTCGAAGGCAGGGTCTGTCAAACCACCCAAACCTCAATTTTATCGAATTTACATTTGATATGGTTTTTTATTTTAATCAAATTGTTTTTATTTACATTAAATCGTAATCAGATTTTCTAAATTGATTTCGCAAGCAGCAAAATGCCAACCCTAAGGTTTAAATGTCGTAACACGCATCTATATACGCATATAAATACCTGCGAGTGCTGCGTATTATTATATATTGACGTATATATTAAAAATTAACATTTTTTCAAAACATCTATTTATCATTTAAAACGATCTTTTAAAAAAAAACACAAAAAATACCATGTCCATTGTCTTTTTTATTATTCCATAATACAACATATTTGTTTTTGTTCATTTATATATAGTAAGTGGAGGTATACATAGGTATATAATAATATATAATAAAATGCATTATAGGACCACACAATAACAACAATAGAATTAGGATGGACGTCATATAGGGATAAATATATATATATAGAATAAGCGCCGTTTTTATTATCTTTATAATAAACATAAAAAAAAAAACAATTTCTTATTCTCATACTTTATAAATACCTTTCTTCATGTCCTTTTTGCTTCATATATATACAATATATCTTTACCATAAAATATATACGTATAGATACAAGCAGGTATATGTCATCATATTATTATAAATGTTATATTACCTTTTATTATTATGTTATTAGTACATATATAAAATATAGATCTATATTTATAAACGAAAAGAACTAACCATTTAAAAATGCGTTTAAATATTTATAGTCAAAGATCAAATAAATTATTTGTATTATAGAAAAAAGAATTTATGTGTTTTTTATTACTTATAAAATTATGCCTTATCGATATATAGACATTTTTTTTGTTAAATTCTTACATTTTTTGCCATACATAAATTTAAAAAAAAAATGATAAGATTATATTTAAAAGAAAATTAAATATACTTTAGTTTAATATAAGATTTAGATAATTTTGACGATTCATTCTAAAAACATTCTTATGTTCTCGACACAGACATGCAGTTGCCTTCGACAACAGATTTATAATGTGCGTCAAACTTCAGAATTGAAAATAATATATAGAATTCGAAACCATGACACCTACATTTGATGAGAATTTTAGGTTACTCCTTTTTATCAAATACACGAAAATAGAACTATTCAGTTATATTAGAACATATTAGAACTATTCAAAGAAGTACATGCTCAAAATCTCATCGTTACCGGAAATGTATTCGGATACATATTGGAAGAGGTTTTGGGGAAGAATGAGTACACACTTAGGGATTCTTTTACTTCCTCAGAACCCACGTGTGATTTGTACCTCTTAAAATGATGAAATTTACTAATTTACTGTGAATTTCGACCCTTTGTTGATTTTAGAATCTTAAAAGTTTTTAGCAAACTGAACACGCTAAAGAAAATTAAGAAAATTGATATAAAAAACTAATATTAAATCAGATAGTCATGCTTTTTTTAAGAATAACGGATTTTTTGTGGTAATTCTTATTATTCCCGAGGAACCCCGAACCAGATGATCCCCAATTAAATGTAAAATTTTATTACCCATCGATTTATCATAATTTTGAAGTAATAAACTTATGATTTAAAGTGATTATCTATGAAACCCCGCCTGGAAGACATATTTTTGTGATTCAAAAATGGTTTATTTGGGAATATCTTGAAAACACTTTGGAATTGAATTACCAAATGTGCAGCACTTGAAAGATATAAGAAATGGCCAGAAATCGTATCTATCCCGGTGTAATTATCTTAAGAATTAAGGAGGTTATTTAATATTTCATCAGAATGTATAAATATAACCGGAAAGTGTAGAATTTTTGGTTATGCATCCTAGGGGGAATGAATTTTATCAAAAAATGATGGTGGCCGACATTTTTTGACTATATGTATAGTGATATGTATGCCGAATCCATTTGGCGACTTAGCTCATCCATACGAAATGAACATCATTATTTCGTTTGCCGATTGTCTTTCAAGAAATAAATGAAATATTATTGAAATTCGTTAAGAATTCCTTAAGTTATCAGACGGAATGTTAGTATATGCATTTTGTATTTGTTCAAAGGTCTATAGGTAAGCTATATGAAAAAACTAAAAAAAATTATGATTCATTCGAATGATATTTTATTTAATAATAATTATATATGTTATAAATCCTTTAGAATAGCTGTAACAAAATTCATATTAAGAAAAAAAAATATTCAATTTGTAATTTCATATAGTACATTCCAAAAAATTGGATGACAATTATATATGATATATACCTTTTCTTAAGGTTTATAGTTCAATATAAATATGATAAGGGATACATTTAAAATAAGATTTAGAAATAGATAACATACAACAAACAACTAAAATTTCTGTTATTATGTCATACATAAAATGCTCTGATTTATATATGCAAAGAACGACACATCATAAAAAAATGTTTTAAATTTGTTGAAATCATCTCACAAATATTTAACATAATATATGTTATATAGTGTTTATTTTCAATGTAATTTCTTAAAAAAAAAAATTGTTATGTTTATTAAATATAATTTTTTATAATTTTTTTTTTCCATTAAATTTTAATATTATAAAAATTATGTCAAATAAAAATATTTCAATAAATTAAATACCGCGCGCAATGAATATATTTTCTTTAAATAAATTTTATTATTATTATTATTATTAATTTATATACAATAATAATCATTACATTATATTAGTATATATGGATATGGAAATGGAAAGTTTACGTGCATGCAGTTATGATATTTATAATTTATTTTATATTTGTTTATTTATTTAAATAAATATACACTTTTCCTGATTATTATAATATTATTTTAAAGCATTAAATTTACATAAGATATTTGTGATTATTTCTGTTTTTTTTTTTTTAATTTCTTATTGAAATCGATACACACAATAATAATAATCTTTGTATATATGGGATTTATGTAGAAAAAAAATTATATTTTTTATTTTTTTGAATAATTGCATGTAAATAAATATTTCTATGTATACAGTAGACTTGCGATATAAAGAGCAATTGATTGCAGGGGAATCGTTCCCTATTTCGAAGTTTTCTTATACTGAGGGTTCCGTAAAAATTGTTAAAATAAAGCTAGACAAACGTCGGAAAAGAAGTTAAAGGAGGTAAAAATCAATTAAAGCAATTGTTTTGAAAAACAATGTAAAAACCGTGTATTATTTGGTTGGACTACATTATCAACTTTCATCGTGAACGGACGCATCTAAAAATATCATATTTTATTTAATCCTATACATCATAATTTCATTTATCTAACTCTCTATTATTACCTTTTCACTTATTGTTACCTTTATTTCTACTCCAAACAACAATAGTCTTTGTTACCCATTGTTTATTGCTATTGTCTTTTCCATACAAATCTCATAATACCAAATCAATTTACCATTTATTATATCAAACACAATATATATATAAATACAATATATATTATCAACACAATATACAATCATTTAAAATACAATATACAATATAAAATTAATTATACAAAACTGAAACTGTTTTCTTGGCCTAGCTGTACCATCTTACGGGGGTTTTAGTAAAAGTTCATCAAACCAAAGTTCATTAACCCATGAAAAAGACCTAGAGGAGAAACATGGCTTGTTCTTCGGATGGGATGATAACAAATAATTACTATGACATTCTGGATACCGATAAACGCCCAATAAAATCTTCCACCAAACGAAAAACAGATAAAAATGGTACTGCATTCCACCTAAATAGTCTGGGGGACTTCCCAATCCCACCAAATAAAAGAGCTACCAACACCCAACGGGGATCCAACCTTTCACCTAAATTCATTGTCATAAAACACAAAAACCCGGACTCCAACTTGAGGTCGCTTAATATATTCCTTTTGACTAAATCTATCGACGCAATATCTTCAGGCGTCCAGGATATTTCTTTCACTAGGGACGGTAACGTTCTAATACTTACAAAATCCGAATATCAGGCTTCCCTGTTCTTAAGGACTACACAACTTCCGTCGCTCTGCGATATACAATGTTCCCTTCACCCTACTCTCAACCACTGTAAGGGGGTTGTATACTCGGCTGAACTAAGGAACCTCAACGAAAACGAGATAGTTTCTGGTTTGGCAGACCAAAACGTTATAGAATGTCGAAAGATTACAAAATTATTAAATGGTGTGCGTGTTAACACGGGTCTTCACATCTTAACTTTCAACTCATTTTCCCTGCCAACGAATATTAAGGTAGGCTTCATCAATACTGAGGTTAGGCCATACGTTCCAAATCCAATGCAATGCAATAACTGTTTTAGACTGGGCCATACACAAAAATTCTGTAAATTTCCACAAATGTGTGAAATTTGTGCATCGGCTGCCCATGAGAATACAAGATGCGAAAAGGTCTGCTGCATTAATTGCAAGTCGCAACATACTTCTACAAACAAACGCTGCCCTGCCTACGCAAAACGTAAGCATATAATTGAATTAACCACTATCAATAAAATTAGCTATAAGGCGGCAACGGAACAGGCCAACCAGATCCAAAACCCTATGATCACAGGCCCAATTGAAACGGTAGATCAGGCCATCGAAAACAAAAACAAAAAACACAATATTAAAGGGCCAAAACCCAACACAATATTAACAACTAACAATTCAACAAACGAAAACAGTAATAAAACACAAATACCTAACAAGCCAGCACCTATATTAAATGCAAACAACAACCAAACCATTACGCAAATGGATGGCCCCAGTGGTCAAGCTTCACATACTACTTCAAAACCACTAAAATTACTACAAGAAAACACTCAAACTAGTAACTTAAAAACAATAACCAAAAACCAACACCACGAACACTCTTCAAACATAAATAACTCCAACAACGATTCGAGACCATTTTCTAAAATGGGTCCTACTGTGCTTCAATTTGAACCCACTCCTACAATATAAGCTTGCAACCCCTAATATTAACAATTATCTATATCAAATGGCTCTACAAATTCTGCAGTGGAACATCAGGGGTTACCGCAATAACTACCCGGAGCTGGGAATATTGATAAATACATTTAAACCTGACGTCATCGCTTTACAGGAAACCCATTGCAAAAATGGAGACACTCCCTACCTGCCCTCGCAATATGCGGGTGTATTCCTAAACCTACCCTCAAATACATCATCAAGGGGTGGCATAGCCATCCTTATCCGGAAAAACATTCCTTTCACTTCTATACAACTAAATTCCTTCCCACTAAGTCTTGGTATATCCATTAATGCCGTTTCCAGGATTGACATCATTTGCACGTACATTCACCCTGACGACAGGATCAATCTGGACACCCTTATGGATCTATATGCGTCATTATCTTCAAGAACAATACTTTTGGGTGATTTTAACGCCTGGAATACCATTTGGGGTTCCCGGCGCACAAACCGCAGGGGTTCTACACTGGAATCCTTCTTCCTAGCAAACGATATGATCATCTTGAATGACGGTTCTCCCACACATTTTTCCACTCACGGTACATTCACACATATTGATTTAACTGCTTGTACCGCTTCCCTCGCTCCTATTTCTTCTTGGAAGATCCTTGATGACCTCCATGGCAGCGATCATTTCCCAATAATAACCTCGATCTCCTCGATACTGGGTGGAAAGAATAATCGCAAATTCATCCCTAAATTCAATCTTGACCGCGCCAATTGGCCATCATACACGGGAGATGTGGATGCATTCCTTTCTGAAACACCTGCCAGCCCAAACATCAACCGGGAGGCTGCTGTTATCCATAGGGCTATGTTGTACGGGGCACACAAAAATATTCCGCAAACGGCAGGCCCGCCTGCTGGGTCGCGATCCGTCCCATGGTGGAATCCCTGCCTTACCAAGCTATACTCGGAAAAAAAGAAAAATTGGAAAGAATTTAAAAAGCACCCCACAATACAGAACATGATGGCATTCAAAAGGGCTAACGCGATTTTTCGCAGGGAAGTTCGCGCTAGTAAAAGGGCTTCATTCCATAAATTCACCTCCTCCATCAATACAAACACTCCCTGTACAACCATGTGGAAAAATATCAGGGCCCTCTCGGGTGCTAAAGCATCCCAAGATATAGGTCACATAAGGGTGGCCGACGTATCATTGGTGCACCCTGTAAACATCGGTGAGGCTTTTGGTAATTTCTGGAGGGACGAATCGGACGATAGCAACTTCTCAAACGACTTCCGCAATGCAAAAACGTCGGTGAATACTATCGAATATTCCAATATCGTATCATCTCGTGATGCGGAGAAGATCGATGGTCCCGTGGGTATCTTCGAATTCGATACCGCACTCCAAACGTTATCGGGAAATACTCCTGGAATGGACAGGATAAACTACGCCTTTATCAAACACCTATCGGGTGGTATTAAAATAAGGTTGTGCAATTTGTTTAATAATATTTTTTCATCTGGCATCATACCACAGGCCTGGAAAACGGCCATCATAATTCCAATCCTTAAACCTGGCTCCTCTCCCGACTCCATTAACTCTTACCGCCCTATATCCTTGTTATCCTGTGTTGGTAAGGTCTTGGAAAAAATTATTGCCCGGCGCGTGTCATGGTTGGGTGAATATAAACATCTTATCACCGATCATCAATACGCTTTTCGAAGAGGACGGGGCACACAGGATGCACTTCTCCATCTCGATTACCTTATATCAAACTTTATTTCCCATCGAAACCATGCCAGCGTATTGGCTATCGATTTCAAGAAGGCATTCGACAGAATTGGCATCCACTCTATCATCGGGGAATTACAAAAATGGAAGGTGGGCCCGAACATACTCCGGTATATAAACAGTTTTCTAACCGGTCGCTTTTTCCGGGTACGAGTAAATAATCACCTCTCCACAATTCGCCCATTGCATAATGGTATACCTCAGGGATCCCCAATTTCAGTCATACTATTTATCATTGCCTTTAATGGACTGAGTAGAACTCTTGAGGGTCATAAAACATTTCACCATGTATTGTACGCGGATGATCTTATTATTACATTCAAACACAATAAAACTTCACAAGGCAACGAAATAGATGGCCTATTTCGGGACGTGTCTCAATGGGCCAATAGGTCTGGGGCCATGATTTCGTTTCCAAAGTGCAAACATCTTCATATCTGCCGTAAAAGAAATTGTGTTGTGGACAGTATCAACATTAACAACACTCAAATTCTACTATGTGACAATTTGAGCCTGTTGGGTATAACAATAACTAGTAGATATTATTGGAATCTACATATCGAAGTATTACGGCGTTCACTTTCTAAGAGGTTAAATATCTTAAAATGCTTGACACCCCGCAACAGTGGTTCCAATACTAAAACGCTACTGCAGGTATCGAGGGCTATAATACTGGCAAAAATCGATTACGGGCTGCCGTTGTACGGCAGGTGCGCTAATTCCACCCTGAACATCCTATCACCAATTTACCATGCTGCCGCCCGTATATGCGTCGGTGCTTTCCGCACAACTCCAACGATGCATCTCCTGGTGGAGGCGGGATTTCCGCCTTTGGGCGAGCGTATAAAATTCGCCACAGCAAAAACAATTACTAGAATATCATGCGGTAATATCACCCCCCTCAAAAACGATCTACGATGGATTCGTCGAAAAGGCCGTGTGGCTCGTACACCATCAGTCTTGGAGGTCGCGCAACGCATATTGAATGACATGAACATCAGCGCCAATATACAAAAACGTTTCTTTCCACCACATCCCCCTTGGAATCTTCCTATACACAACATCGACCTCTCATTGTCTGAATACACCAGGGCAAATACCAACCCACGGCAATACCAGGCTCTATTCTCAAACACCATTTCTTTCCATCGGTTGGATGGTTTTCAACCTATCTTTTGTGATGGATCAAGGAGACATGAAGTGACCGGGTTCTCGGTGGTCGATTTCACGGGGCGAGTGTTGGTGACGCAAAATTTGCCATTTGGCGCTTCATCACTAACGGCCGAGGTTGCGGCAATCATCTGGGCTATCGAACATATAGATCGGACCGGGGGAAAATTTTGTATTTGTTCGGATAGTTTGTCCGCCATTAAAAAAATTACAAACATCAACAGACCCGACCACTTGTTCGACAAAATCCGTAATACGTTGACCACATGCCGAAACAAAATTAGGCTCCTTTGGCTTCCTGGCCACGTGGGTATAGGGGGAAATGACCGGGCGGATGAATTGGCAAAATTCACCACCATCGCTCCATTAACGACCTACCCAATAATCACACCTGGTGATATAAACCGCTTAATGCGGGATCATATACACGAGATATTTATTGCAAAATGGAGGACTGGGCCTCAACCATATAGCGGAATCATCAACATCCACGCTAAAATCGCCCCGCATATTTCCACCCTAACAAGACGTGAATCAACGACCCTCACCCGTTTGAGATTGGGGCATACATATTTCACCCACCACCATCTCCTGCACACCAATATGGAGCCGCCAATATGTAATATTTGCAATACCAGCAACTCCGTAAAACATATTCTGGATGAATGCTCATTATACACCAATCTACGCAAAACCATCATACCCACTGGTAGCATCACAACCCTACTCAGCAACGACTCCATAATGAACTCTCATACACTAATTCTAGACTTCTTAAAACAAACCATACTGCATAAACAATTATAACAACCCAATGTACCTGCTTAACAAAAGTAAATTCTATCATCTTCCATCTCTTTAAGCAACTTCCCAATCTAACAAACCGAGCCGAAGGCCCTGGTAGCCAGTGCTTGATATACATACTGCATCCGTATTTTATATACCATGTTAGTAGTCTTAATAATAATAATAATATTTGGTTGGAACCGCAGACCAAATAAAAAGTATGTATATATTATTAGATATGAGTATAAAATGCAGTTACCCAACAAATAAAATAAAACAATACACACATGTGAAGCGAATGATTGCGAGAGATATAACATAATTTTATTAAAATACTTTCAAATACATAATTTTAAATAATTTCGAATATCAACACGTGAATAAAATACACCAATCGTTCCTTATATCGAGGTTTTGATTGATTTAGCGTTCCTTATTTAAAGACTGTAATACAAAATTTGGAAACGTCTCCTATTTAGAGGTATCCTTATGCATGGCTCTGTGGTGTAATTGATAAAAATGCCAACCTAAAATTCTTACATGGTGTCGTTGGTTCGAATCCAACTGAAGACATAAAATATGTTTTGTGTTTTCGGTTATTTTTCGAATCTGAATTTTAACACAGAGTTGCATTTTCCCGTTGCGGTTGATCGTACGGCTAATTAACGCCACGGTAAAATCCCCAAATTAAGAAACTAACAACAGAAGGCTCTGGTTGGGCGCTAAAACCGATTGTTGGTTGTAATGTGATAATTTTTTTTCTTATTCAAGGGTTCCTTATATCGCGAGTCTACTGTATTTCAAATATACGCGATGCACTTTAAAAAATTAATAGAAATTATAAATTATATATATAATATTATATACATATATTGATTTCATTCGCATATCACATGTACAGGCTTTTAGTTTTTGTAATTTATATATATCCAAATGGTGTTGTATATTCAAAGTTTTTTTTTTTTTATGTTTATAAAGCTTTTAAATTCGTATATATATTGTCTTAAACTTAATCGATTGTATATTTATTACTGATATCATTGGTAAATACTGACTTAAGTTACTTGTATTACATTTTATTTTGTATTATTGGTTATTATTGTATTATATATAAATATGATTCGTGTCCACCACCGTTCCAGATAAATATTATATTATTTATATGATTTTAACGGAAGAGAAATTAGACAATATTTATATATATGATATTTTCACAAAATCAATTATTAAATTTTTTTATTAAATTAAAATTGCGTTTTTGACAATTTTTTGTCTGTTCAACTGTATTTTTGGTCAAAGACATTATAATAATTAGTTGTTGTTATAATTATTCAGCAAATATTGAAAAATAATAATAACCCTCTATTTAAATAACTGATTAATAATACAATTGAAACAGACGATTTACACATAATATAGTTTGATTAAAAATTTCAAAATGATATTTTATAAAATGTTTCTAATATATAAAATTAACATTTAAACATCATTAAGGTTACGGTTAAAGTTTAAAAATCGTTAAGGTACAAATTCTATATAAGCTTTAATATTGTATATATATAATATATATAGTGATGAATTCCTTAACGTGTAATCATATATTAAACATTGCAGAATTACATGCGCTATGAATTTTTACGTAAATTTATGATTTTTCAATTTCATATTCAAATAATTTAACATATCTCTTTCATTATATAATATCTATAAAAGCAAACTTCATAAAAGAAAATTTTGAAATCGCCTCATAGGTTCAAAAGATATAGAAAAGATTGTATATAGATTTTCAAAAAGTATACCTAAAATGTTTTACCCCATTTTTAACAGGGTGTAAAAATAAGACGAAAAATTATACAGTTAGCAAAGATGGAAGAAATTTTAGGTACACTTTTTGGTGGAAAATAGGCTATATCTTTCGGAACCAATGGGACAGATTTCCAAATTTTCTTTTAATGAAGTTTTATTTTATGGATATATTATATATAGAAAGGGATTATGTTAAATTATGTGAATATGTAAATGAAATATCTTAAATTTATGAAATATAAGAAATTGATTGAATTTTTATGAATTGAAATTTTCAGTGGCGGTATAAAAATGTTTTACTCAAATTTCGAAAAAATATTCTGATGTATTTATGTTATATATAAGTTTTGAAGATTTACTTCAATAAATCGTTCAAATAATTCGATATTTGATAAACTTTCAAATTAAGAATAATATTTATTTAAAGACAACGAAACGCAAACGACATTACGACGATTATGCGAGATTTCTCTATAAAGAAAAAAACTTTTTTTTATACATATGCGCTTATTGTTAAATAAAAATAATAAAAAAAACAATTCTAAAGTATGTAAATTAAAAAATAATCATACATATACAAAATATACATATATAATAAATATCATAAAATATGTTAACATTAAAAATTTTTATATTTATTTAATGTTTTTGTTGGTATAAAATTTATTCCATATAATATATTTATGAAACTCAATGAATATATATATATATTATGATATTATGTATAAGAGTTTGTTAAATACATTAAAAATAAAATAATCATCTATATTATATATATATTATGTGTGCGTACTGTATATACGATATATACGATGAAACACAAAAAAAAAGCGGTGGTTGATTAAATATTTTAACAACCAGACTTATAGTATCCATGAAACGATGTTTTTTGTTTTGTAAATCAATTTTTTATATACATATTATTAAAACCTTATTTATATAAAAATAAATTGGATGATAATGAAGATGGTACTGGAAAAGGTAAACTGCGGGATGCCAAATCACTCTTTCATATATATATATATGTAATATAACAATATAGTTTATTATATTCATATCTTGTCATCTTTGCAGCAGCGAGTATTGTATGAATAAATCCATTTTAATATACATTCTAGTAAATATAAACTCATATATAAATAATAATACATATATATATATATATATATAATAAAATATATCATTATGTTTTTTAAATAAATAATAAATGTATTTTATACTGGATATGCATATATATTATTTTTATATATATACAATTATAATTTATTATATATATATATATATGTATATATAGAAAGAAAAAAACAACAAACATGTTTGGAAAATTCTTTAAGACATTGTATATATTATATTATTTAAGTATATATATATAGTATTATTATACATTTTTCAAGAATGTTCATATTTAAAACACATTTATGATGATGTATATTTATTTTTATATATACAATACATACTATATATGATAAGTATCGCAAGTATATTTTAAACAATATCAACGACAACAAACTATATAGTATTAACATTATATAGATATAGTATTATTGATATGTAATACACTTTAGAATCTGTTTTAATTGCTTTAAAATCCGCACAAAGTATAAACACCTGCATTTTGAGAATGTTGCGCGCGAATCAATGCAAAAAAAAAAACAAAAAAACACAGTGAAGTGAAGCTTTCTTTATAATTGTGAAAAATATTAAAATAAATACATGTAATGCATAATGAATAAAAAAAAAAAAATAAGCCGCTTTTTTCAATTTTTTTTTTTTGCATCATAAAAACAAACGTACTTTAGATATACTTACCATCTATATATATATTTACATTTTCTTGTCATAAGTATAAGAGTACAAAAAATGTTTCCCTATTTTATATTTATTTAGTTTTTTTTTTGCAATGTTTTGCCCAATGAATGAGAATTTGTTATATGGATGAATTGAATATAAAATATATATACATATATATAAAAATTACATATCTATAAATATTTTTTTATATGCGATTATTATTTCTTATATAAAATATGTATATCCATCTGATTGCGATGTTGTGAAACACAACAAGTTTTATTTATTTTCGTGTTTGTACTTTGTTTTTTTTTTATAATTATAATGTACATTGAATTAATAAAATTAAGTTTATGATGACCATATCATTCGCGATTTTATTGTATATATATGTTTTGTTATAAAAGATGATTGTACGATGATGGTTTTTTAAAATATTTTAAATGATTATCTAAAATCACTGAAGTTCATTCATATCTCTCATTCGATGACGATTAGATGATGTTATGATGATGATCAATATGAGACAAAAGCAAAGGAAATTTTAATACATATACGGAGTATACTTTATGGAATATATAAGGAATTATATAAGGAAGAATTGATTGTCGGAGAAGCATTCCCTATTTCGAAGTTTCCTTGTGTGGAGGGTTCCATAAAAAATGTTAAAATAGATTTAAGAATATGTGGAAAGATTCACAAAACGGTGGAAGATAAGTTAAAATCAAATGATATATATTTAATGAAAACAATTATTTTCAAAAATAATGGAAAATCCCGAACAATTGCAATAAATATATGTATGTAAAGCGAAGGATCCTATAGAGGTATAATATAACACATTACTCAATAAGGTCGTAGGATGATATATGTATATATGGTTCCACCATTGACGATTCCATATGATGTACCAACCTTCAAACAATACGTTCCAAAATTTTACAACACTCTAACGCTTAGTTCAAAAGTTACAGAGGTTTTAGTGAGAGTAGTTTTGTAATTTAATTGAAAAACTTGAATTGCTTATGTTCAGCTGCATTGCTTTTCAATTTGGAAAAACACCGTTTAAACAAAGCTTTGGCTTGCCGAGTGGTATTCCGACTGTTCTCCATTGAACCAAATGATAGAGAAGTGATTTTTGGTGATTTACTAGCACCGACAATGCTTCTCAATTTTCGAGAAGGAAAATGTATTCTAAATATTTCAAAAACAAAAACATATCTTTAATGCGTTTTATAATTATCTGCGGTAAACTTTTTCTAAGCGAGTATAGTTAACAAATTAATCAAGAACTATATATATATTATATACCATATATAGAAATGGATATAATCAAAATATTTTGTTTCATATATAAAATATATGAAGATATTTTTTTTTCTTCATTTGTTTATTTAATAAACACTTTAAATTAAATATGTTTTAAATTCCTTTGAGATACAAAAAAATCAAAAAAAAAAATAACAAATAAAAGTATTTTTATTTTTTACATATATATTTTAATGGAAATTTAATAATTGTAATTATATTTTATATATTAGCTTATTCATGCTGTTGTTCATGCATTATTATAAAATGTTTATATAATTATAGTATTAATATGCAATATGTAAAGAATTCATTTAGAGTTTAAAAGCATACCTACATACATATATTTATTTTAATATAAATATGTATGTTTAATGAAAATATAAAAAATAAAAATATAAATAACATGTCATTGTCAATGTGTATATAAAATTTTTTTAAGTGAATTTTTCGTTTGTATAAATAAAAAATAAATAATACTGTCAATATTTTAAATTTAAAAATGATTGTATAAAAGTGTAAATATGAGATAACAACCATTCATATATATCTGTATACAAATGTGTATTAAAATAATGAAGAAAAGAAAAAAAACGTTATATACATACACCAGATGTATACTAATTAAATTTTATTAAATCTCTAAATATATGTATAATTATAAGCGCATTATATATATTTGTATATGCATATGCATATATTTAGTATAGTTATAGTTAAGAGTAATAACAATATTAATAAAACTTTCAATATATGTTAAAGAATACATATAGTATATGTATTATATTTTATGCTTTTATGTACCACGACAGTATATAAATTACATGAAGCCGTTTATTTATTATATTTTAATTGCATATCTATAACTATACATAACATACCTATATACATAAAATAATAGCATTTTAGTCCTCTTCCATTTATTTATTTTTTTTTTAGTTTTATTTTCATACTAAAGAGAGTTTTTTTTTCAACATTAAATTTATATTACAGATACAATAAATAAATGTTATATTTATACGCGTATATTTGTAAATAATTGTATTAAAATATATACGCATCAAACAGATAAAGTATTTCAAAGAAGAAGAAAAAATAAGATAGATAAAAAATGCAAGATAAAAAATAAAAATGCATATTATATTCTTGTATGCCAACAATAAATATATATAGAACATGAATATAAATGCATGCACTATTTATGTATGCATATGTATATATAGTAACATAGCAGCAAGGTGTGGAATTAAAAATTATGATAACCATTAACCAGCAATTAATGTTAAAATAAAATTATTTTAATGACATCTATAAATACTGTAATTGTTTATAAGTAAATATTTTAAAAAAGATATACCAAACTATATACACGGTGTATCGTTAAATAACAACAATTTGAATTTAAATATTCGAAGACGTAATGCTATCGTAGATGGCATAATTAATATTTTCACTACTTCAAGTGGACTCAATTTCATGAAAACCGATTGAAATGCGTAAAAAAGTCATACGAATTTAAGTGTGAGTTGTTTGAGCCAATTGAACAAAGAGTAAATATTCAATTTTACCTTACATTTGTACTTTTGCACGCCAACCACCTACAATTGGGTTTCGCGTCGAACAACAATCTTCTCCAACCGGACCCATTCAACGCCAGCCGGCCGCTGTCTTCCAACACTCATTGATCGTCCTGTTATGGCGTCCAGCATTTTTGGCGGTTAAACGATCGCCATCCATACGCACCATATGACCAAACCGCCTCAAGCGACCAATGTTGATATATACTGAACTATGCCGGGATCGCCATGTATTTTATACAGTGGTATCACCTACGTCACCATCCATTTTCCTCATGTCGGTCCAAAGAAGAGTTGCAGTATTTTCTTTTCGATTTCCATCAAAGACGACGTTCGGTAGACTGTGCCACGTTCAGATACCGTAGGTGACAATTGGTCGGACAAATGTTTAATATAACCTTATACTTTCAGTTTTTACGCAATCTATCGCTTAAGCGATCCGAGATTGAAACTCATCAACAATATTATTCTCTATTTTATTTGACCATTAGTAACGCTTTGATGATGTTTTCTCCTCGTTTACCTGAGCTCCCATTTCCGAAGTTTCACGTTCCATCCATAGGAACGCTTATTCTTTAACGTCACTCATATTTCTAGCGATTATACGCAAATGTCATGTGTATAGCCAAGTAATTGACAAATTGTTGAGAAAAAAAATTATGGTTAGGATTGTGATGTCAAAACGATAAATTTGTGATTGCGGTTTTCACTCTTCAAATATGTAAGGATTTAAATGATAAACCAACATCTTATAGGATATCTATAACTTTAAAAATGGTGCAGTATTAGTGAAAAAAGAATTCCGTTAATTCATTGCTATCGATGAAAATTTCACTTATTGAGAATTTTTTTTTGCTGATGCATTTATGAAATAGTTTTAATGTGCGAAAAATTTAACTAAACATTTTTCGAGTTATACTCGAATATGCAGCGTGAAATCAGCTGGTTTATTATTGCCCGATAATGCTCCACCGTGAAATAAGACTGTAAAAATTCGTGATTTCATGAACGAAAAATCAATTTTTGTCATCGCACTTGGTCTACCGCCACCGTAACAACCAATTATCCACGTAGCAACAGAAAAGGCTGTTGTAGAGCGTCTAAAACCAATCGGCCGTTGTAAGGGAAAATAAAAAGAAGAAGAGGAATAGTATAAAAAGAATTTAATTCCATGATTTAAAAATTGTTATTATGTGCGCTTTCTATTTTGTTTAAATCCAAATTGGGGTTATTTAAAAACGATACACTGTGCATATTGCATTAGATATAATAATAAGAAAATGTTTTTCTAAATGTATGTATACATTTATATATATTCAAGAACTTCATAAATTTTCTAAGATTTAATTATTTATATTCATCTATAGAAAAAAATAGATTCACATTAAAATAAATTACTATACAATACATATATACGGAATATTTTTTGTATATGTATAATACATAGTATGTGAAGAATCTAATTAAAATACTGTATGAAATCAATATAAACAATTCAATTGAATACTTATATATTTATATAAGTACATACATATACATGATAGACATACGGTCTACGCATATAAAACCTTTTAAATAAAATAATCTTTCAAGTTTGTATAAATTTATTTGTTATTATGTTTTTTTTTCATATAACTCTATACCTTACTATCTAAAGGCTTTTGGAAAGAGTAGCGCGCCGACAGATAGATAGATCTGGTTGTGTGATTTTATAAAGAATTCTAAGTTGAAATTGTTAGATGACGCGTTTGGAACATAGCCTACAATTTAGATAGATAACCTCTAAATATAGACAAATAACCGCTAAATTAGATTATGTGTATGTGGAATACTTTCCTCAATGTTCCAAATTTCATACATATTTTGATAAACATCAATTTAGTATGTAGTTTGTTTGAAAAAAACAAACTAATTGTTTTTTTTAAATCCAATAAAAGGAATCTCGTGTAAGGAATAAACTCACGCGCATATGTACCTTTGTGGTGTAACTGATAAAAATGCAAACCTAAAATTCTCGCTTTGCGCAACATCTCGTGTTATATAGATGAAACTTATCGGATCAGGATCATTGATCCAAATAAATATGTGGATCACAAGTGTTGTTGTTTTACATGAAATTTGCAAGATCCAGATACCTATAGAATCGAAAAGAACGCGACTATTGTTATAGGTACCTTATAATTAATTCTAATATAGAGTTAGTCAATATCCACTACTTTAACAAAATTTAACAAAACTTTAACTACTTTAACAAAGGAAAAATGGTATGTATTGCGTATAGCAATTAGGTATACAATTAGACATACATCAATTATAAAATGATTTGATTAAAGAGACGCATGGGGTTTATATGTTTTGTATATGTCATGTTTTTGTATGTCATTTATGTTGAATTTGTTTTCAAAAAATGTATATTTTCCTAATACCAAATACTTTCAGAAGGAAAGTATATAATTTATTTGTTTTTTTTTTATTTTTTATTTCAAATTAAATTAAATGTGTATAATTTTGTGTAATAAGAGATTTAACACATGGCCGGGACTTTTTGCTATAATCACATAGCATATATACTATATAGTAATACATACACAAAGTGTTGCTGTTTTTTTTTTTTTTGTTTTAATTAAACAACATTTTTATAAATATACGAAAAGAGATTTTATAAAATATATCTATCTATATGGGGAAAGAGATATCTTCAAAATATTTGATGAAATAAATATTGGTTTTACGACTTTACCTCCTCCTGTGGCAATATTGTATTTTATTGGATTTTAACAAATTGTGATATATTATTTATTTAGATTTATATCATGTAGCGATCCGCATTTATATATCAATCAATATCATACGCATAAATGCATGTATTTATATTTTATGACATTATATTATTTTTATTATTATTATTATAATTATGTAAATATATATATAGAAAGTGTTAATAATTGTAATTGTAATGAATATGATAATGAAATGTAATATCTAATTAATGAATAATTTTACATATGGTATAAATAAAGCAGTTTTAATATATATATATATTTAAAACATATCATATATATGTTTTCATATCCCCTGCCGTTTAAATTAGAAATTAATATATACTACACCTTGATATTAATTGAAAGGCGCTCAGATGATGTAGCGAGGTAATATATAATTATGGTTTTTTGGGTTAATGAAAATGATAATGTATCATTATAGCGTATAAATAAAAAAAAATAAAAATATATTAACGCGTCATTTAGCCTCAAATAAAATATCTTAATATTATCCATTGGTCATTTTTTGACTACCGTATATTTTCTATATTATCTTATATTCCTTTACAAAAACCCCACTAATATAAATAACCGCGAGTTTTCAAATGATCCAAAGAAAATGTCAATTGGAAGAAAACTATTGATGTAATTAAAATTATTTCAATTATATCCTGACATATACGGTCAAGAAAAGTGAATAAAAAATGATCAACGTTTTAATAAAATAATTTTCATTTTTTATACGTGAATGTGAGACCCGCAGCTGCTAACATGCACATAATTAACATTTCCACAGGGCGATCAAAGGAAGGGGCATGAATATTTGTAAACAATAAGCAATTTTTTAAAATTTTAAAACATTTTTTATTATTATGTTGTATAGTAAAAATATCATACCTTGGGAACCCGTCGAGTTAGAATAACGTTCAAGTATGGATTCGATAGATAGATAATTAAATTCTCTAAAAACTTTCCTTGCCCAGCCCATGGGGTTGTAGAACAAATTCTATAGTAAACATATAAAAATCGGTAAAATTGTCAATGTTATCATCCTTTTAGCATGGAAACTCCGTAATATTATTGTAAATTCGGAAAATTCAGCTTATTTTTTACTTAATAAGATTCACCAATTTAAATTGAGACCATTTTATGAAAATTTCATTCGTAAAAATTGAAATTATTAGCAATTGATTTTTACCAATTAAAGTTTAAAAACTTAATTTTATTAGATCTTTTTATAACTTGACCAGGACGTAAAAAGACATTGTCGTAAAAAAAAGCAAAATTCATTAACATTTTTGATTGCAAAAATAAAAAAATTTTTATTAAATTAATAGCACTCGGACGGATCGCCATCTTAGGGATTATTTTTTATCTAAATTCTATTTATGGTATATGATTAACGGAGTTATTTTGGGGCATCACCGCAATCTAATAATTATGTAACTAACAAAACGAATTTATTACGCAAAATATGATAGTGTGATGTCGCAGGAGATAAACAATTTATATGAAAATGACAGATCTAGCTAGCGTTCGATAATTATTATAATTCTATTGTCGTAAATTATGCAATAAATTATCAATAACCAATAACAGAAGTCTTTTGTCGGACGCTAATACCAATTGTAATGCGAAAATGTATTTATTATTATTATTATACGTGAATTCGATGACCGCACGATGATTCGATATCAAAGTCCAAATTAAAAAGTGAATATTATTTTGCGTTTTTACATATAATATAGATTTTTTGTTTTAATTATATATACACGAATATTTATTATATAATTGGTATAAAATATAAGGTAATAGAAGAAAATCGTGATTAATTATAAAAAAAAAAAGAAAATTAGAATATGTTTTAACAAATTTTAAATGGAAATTTAATCATTCTATATTTATATTATATGTTCAAACGAATTGAGTGTATATTACAACATATATTTATACCGAAGTTTATTGTAGATACAAGGATGATACCTACAATATACCACATTATTTTAAAATTAATCTTATTAAAATATATTCTTTTATATTGAAATTAAAATTAAACAAAAAAATAGGTAAAGATTTATCTGCTGACACATTTGAAAATGAAATTTTCAAAGGAATTTTCTTTTTAATTTCATATGAAAATTTATTTCCATATGTGTGTTTGGTTTGGTTTGGTTTTTTTTATTTTATTTTAAATTTATATTTCTTTTTGAATAACCGCTGCGGTTTACTTATTTTATTTTTTTTTATTGGATTAATCAAACAAAAATATTTACTTTATTAGCAATTTATTTTATTTTAATTTTGGAAAATTCTTATATAATATCAGACGCACACACATGTAATGATATATATATATAATTATTGTGTGTTTCGGTCGGTTAAATATTATATACGTTTATGTGTGCGGTATAGATAGATGAAATAAAAAAAAAAAGTTGTTTTTTATTTCGGTTAGTTTATATTATTTTAATAATAATTTTTCTTTTACATAATTTTTCCACTTCAAATATAAAAACCGAAAAATCGATATATTTATAACTATAATCAATAAAATATGCATCTGCTTATTTAAATTTAAATTTATTTAAAAAAAAAATGTTTCTTCTTATATTTTTTAAATAGATCTCTAAATTATATATACATAACATATATATATATTTTTTTTTATATATACTCATCTGAATCTGTTTATCTACATTTTAATATCTATATTGATCAAATAAACCATCAATTACCGCCAAGTACATACATTTGTTTGTAGAGCTCATTTAGGTAGATATATATTTATTTAATTAAATTTGTTATTTAGTAGAATTAAAAGTAATGAAACATATTCATACCAAAAACAAAAAAAAAAA
Organism: Dilophus febrilis; assembly: GCA_958336335.1. Lineage (NCBI taxonomy): Eukaryota > Metazoa > Arthropoda > Insecta > Diptera > Bibionidae > Dilophus > Dilophus febrilis. The sequence continues at coordinate 34,286,411 of OY284471.1, forward strand.
ACTAAAACACTTTATATAACAAGAATATTTATAATTACACGGCGCATTTCTTAATAATCGAACTGACTGACACACACACTCAAGCACACACTTTTCTATATAATATTTTCCTTTAACATTTTTTTTTCGATGTAGGTTCTGTTCTGATGCGATTTAACATTGCTACTATATATTTTTGACTATACAAATTATAAAGAAACTGAATTGAATTGATTTTTTTTCTTTCTATATTATATTATAGAGAAAAGTGAAAATTGAGGTGTTTGTTTATAGTATATAGTATATGTACATTTTTATATATAAGTAATATAAAATAATGTTTGTTTGATTTTTTTTTTTTCTAAATCAAATACAAATATTTTATGAAAATCAGTGTAAAATTTTCCAACATTTATTATCAGTTTTTCAATGAATTTAACAAATTTTATATTTTTCTATATAATACATTTTCATATAGAAATAGATAGCGAGATATCCGTATATATGATTTTCATATACGGAGCTATAAATAGTGCGTTTCTGTATAATGTAATTTGAATAAAATATATATTTATTTCTATCTATTTTTAATGTTATTTTATTTTTTTAATCAATTCATTCATATGCGGGATATATTAGGAATACATATAGTTGATATTATAGCATATAGGTATATATAGGAATCAAGTAAAATTGACAAATGCATTTATCTGATTTAACCCTTATTATGGAATTCTATATACATGTATAATGTATAATTTATAATGTATAATCTATGTATAATCTTGTAATATACGCATATTAAAATCAAATTAATCCCAGTTTTGTTTACATATATTCATTCATTTTCAAAACGTTTATAAGCATAATGTTATAACAATATGACTTTGACATTGTGGTGTATAGTTGACAAAAACTTAAAATTCTAACAACAATTTTGGGATCGTGGTTTCGAATCCTATACTGCTTAGAGATAAAATATAAAATATGTTTTGTGTTTTTCGGATATTTTCGGATAATCTGAATTTTCACACAGCTTTTCATATTTTCACAATCGAATGGTCATACATGGCGGGCTAATTACCGCGACACCGCTTAAAAGCATATTAGGTGGCCCATTTCTTAATTAATAATAAATGCAGATATTTATTAATTTTTATTTATTTATTTATTTAAAAGACTAATGTACAATAATTTAATAATTATAAATTATAAATTTGAATTTATAAAATGCATGTTTAAAGGTTACACTTTTAGCATTGTTGTCTAAGAAAACAGCTATTACAAGAATTATAAGTCATGATTAAACATCCCAATTGAAAACAAATAATTAGAACGGAGACGCCTAAAGTTTAATTTAAAATGAAGTTTATTTAAAATTGAAGAGCAATCAACGATAGAATTTAACAACTTACATAAAAAAGATAAACCAATAAATTCCTTGTGTCCCCCCAAACTAGGTATTCTTAATAATGCCAGGCTAGGTAATCTTGTAGATCTGTCCAAGGAAGAGATTTCAAAACGACTCGGAGAAATCTTCTCTGAACAGATTTAATCCTAGCCTTGTGAATAGAGTAGAATGCTGACCAAACAAGCATACATGCATATTCAAGAATGGACCCAACCAAAGAGTAAAATAATGTACGAAGACAATACGAGTCAGAGATTTCACGCGACATATGATATATAATGATAGAGTTAGCCCTGTTACCAATATAATCCCCCTAAAACCCCTTTTTGTGATGAATTCAAAAATATTTTTGTTCTATGTAGTTTTCTATACACAAGGAGCAGATGAAGATTAAATATGCAATAATAATTATGTTCATCAGCTATTTTGACAAAAACTCTGCGGGGTATTTGATAAAATTACTGATTAACATCGTTACAAAAACAAATTATGATCCCAACAATATAGCGAAGCACGTTGTCACACGCTAAGCCCAATCGCCAATTAAACCAATGACATTCCTTGTAACAATTTACCTATTTGGTAGATAAGATTATTATAATTGTATATATATAGATCCGGCTCCAAGGACCATGTAACAATTTTTTATTTTACTTTTAAAAACAATTTTATTTATGTATTTTTCACAAATTTTATTAATAATTATTTTACAATAATATTTTTTATTAATTATTATAAATTTCAAAAACTACTAAAAACCAAAAAATAAAATTAAATACAAGCTACTTATTTTTACAAATATTTTACAATTTTTATAGATTTCAGTAATTTATATTTTACAAAGTTTTTTCCGTAACATTCTCCTCCCTAATAATTCTGTTCGAATTATTATTTACCTTAAGTCTACATAAATGACATAATGATCTCTTAAAAATACCAGTTTTTGTCTTGACATCTACTGTGCAAATTTGTCCGTCTTTTGCTGGATAAATATTAATTATTTTACCTTTCATCCAACAATTTCGGGGAAGATTGCAATCAACAATCAAAACGATATCACCAATCATAATTGGATCCACAAATTTTTTCCATTTAGGTACATTTGAAATAATGGGCAAATAGTTTTTTACCCATCTTTTCCAAAACAAGTCGGTTAACCGTTGTGCAGCCCTCCAACTATTTAATAATATCAAATCTTTGTCATCCGAATCAACCACGCTTATGTTTCCGAAATTATTCCCGATTAGAAAATGATTTGGAGTAATTGGATCGTCATCTTCCGTATCCAATGGTACATTAACAAGTGGTCGATTATTTAAAATGGTTTCAATTTCATACAGAAGCGTTCGCAAAGTATATTCTTTTGGGAATTTTTCATGCAAAACTACACTTAAATTTTCCTTTACCGATCGAACCAATCTTTCCCAAACTCCTCCCATGTGAGGCGAAAGTGGTGTATTGAATTTCCAAATTATCTTTTTCATTATACAATACTTGTTAATGTCTTCATTATTGTTCCAACTTTCGAAAGCCTGTTTTAATTCTTTGTTTGCCTTATGAAAATTGCCACCGTTGTCGGAAAACATTTCAAGTGGGAATCCTCGTCTTGCACCAAATTGTCGAAAAATATGTAAAAATGAATTTGCGGACAAATCTTGCGCTATTTCAATATGAATCGCCCGGGTCGTCATACAGGTGAAAATTGCTACGTATCTTTTCTCTCTATGTCGGTTCACAGTTACTTCAATCGGACCGAAATAATCAACCCCACATTTAACGAACGGACCGGAAGTAGGATTTACCCTACAATAAGGCAATTGTCCCATTAATGGAGTTTCTGGTTTTGCTTTTCTTATTGTACAATATTGACAATTTTTTGCGATTTTTCGTACTGCGTTTCTTAGTCGAGGTATATAATATATTTGATTTAAATTGTTGATTATTGACTCATGCCCCATATGATTATTTTGACAATGATAATGAAAAATAATAAGTTGTGTTATTTCATGTTTTGCGCCCAAAATAACCGGAAATTTAGTTGTGCTTGTAATTTGTTCAGCATTGTCCAATCTTTTATAATTATGTAATAATTTATCATCACCTAAAATAGCTTTAATACCACATAAAGAGGAATTTTTTGAAATATTTATATTTTTAGATAAACACGCCATTTCGTCCCTAAAACAATCTAATTGAATTTTTTTATAAATTAACCCTTCAGCCGCATTTATTTCCTCGACCCCAAGCTCCATGTTACTATACCTTATTTTGTCATTCAACTTTCTTTCGTTTTTTGAGTATTTTAATTTAAAACGATTGACAAATCTCATAACATATGCAGTGGCCCTTAAAATGCGAAACCATTTTGAAAATCGCTTTAGATCAGGAATTTCCAAACCCCTTACGTCAATTTCAACCATATGTGCAAAACATTCTCTTCTTAATTCAAGTTCGTCACCATCAGTACTCATTTGAACATTTTCGCGTAACCATTCACCAACTGGTCGATACAAATATCGGGGTCCCTTGAACCAACGTTCACTATTAAATTTAAATTGATCTTTTATTTTTGTTGCATCGTCAGCCACATTATCCTTAGATGTCACGTAATGCCAGTCCGAAACCTTGGTTAGTTCCTGAATTTCAGCCAACCGTTGTGCAACAAAAACCTTATAACGTTTTGCCCTTGAATTTATCCATGTGAGGACTGTTTGTGAATCCGACCATAAATATTGTTTCCTTATATTCACTTTGATATTGTTTAATAAAAATTTCGACAAACGAGCCCCAATAAGAGCAGCTTGCAATTCCAACCTGGGAATTGAAGTTGGTTTAAGTGGTGCAACCCTTGCCTTTGAATTAATTAAAACACAGTCAATTTTTTCATTTAGTTCAAAACGTAAATAAGCTGCGGCAGCATATGCCGAATCTGACGCATCACAAAAAATGTGTAAATCCACATTACAGTTACTAATCGTTAAACTGGTTAAAAGTCTAGGAATTTTAATTAGTGAAATAACTGAAAATTGTTGACACCAATTTTTCCATATTTCAAATTCCTCGTCAGCAATCGTACTGTCCCAATCAATTTTTTTTTCACATATTCGTTGCATTAAAATTTTTCCTACAATAACAAAATTTGCAATTAATCCCAAAGGGTGAAAAACAGACATAACAACACTTAAAATGTCCCTTTTTGTTGGTCTTTTCGAAAATGTCAATAAATTTTTGTCAATTTTTTCAAAACGTAATGGGAACGAAAATGTATCGTCCTCATAATTCCACCACATACCTAAAATTCGTTCGTCACTGTTTAAATTTAGATTACCGTTACCCTGATTCCGTAAAAAAAAACTTTGTAAAATATAAATTACTGAAATCTATAAAAATTGTAAAATATTTGTAAAAATAAGTAGCTTGTATTTAATTTTATTTTTGGTTTTTAGTAGTTTTTGAAATTTATAATAATTAATAAAAAATATTATTGTAAAATAGTTATTAATAAAATTTGTGAAAAATACATAAAATAAAATTGTTTTTAAAAGTAAAAATAGAAAATTGTTACATGGTTCTTTGGAGCCGGATCTATATATATATACAATTATAATAATCTTATCTACCAAATAGGTAAATTGTTACATGGACCATGTAACAATTTACTTTTAAAAACAATTTTATTTTATGTATTTTTCACAAATTTAATTTGTAACAATTTACCTATTTGGTAGATAAGATTATTATAATTGTATATATATAGATCCGGCTCCAAAGAACCATGTAACAATTTTCTATTTTTACTTTTAAAAACAATTTTATTTTATGTATTTTTCACAAATTTTATTAATAATTATTTTACAATAATATTTTTTATTAATTATTATAAATTTCAAAAACTACTAAAAACCAAAAATAAAATTAAATACAAGCTACTTATTTTTACAAATATTTTACAATTTTTATAGATTTCAGTAATTTATATTTTACAAAGTTTTTTCCGTAACATTCCTTTTATAGGGAAAGAGAATTTACTTTTTCACCATTTAAGCGTACATTCACTTAAAACTTATCATCATATCTATCATAATATTATTAGGCAATTTATTTCAAATCTGATTAATTCTATATTCATGCGTAAATGATCATATGAATTAATGTTATTGTACGATTGTACCTCACATGCAATTACGAATATTACAAATAGATAAATTATCCATATAAAGACAATTTAAATATACAATAATAATAATAATAATAATAATAATAAAGATAAGCATTTATTTATATACATGAGATACAGATAAACAAATACAACATTTATAAGTCTGTTTTTTACAGCTATTAACATTATTTACATTGCATTTGCATATAAACAACAATCATCTAAACCATAAATATATATAGTACCAATCTCATATTTTATATTTAAACAAAAATATGATGGAAAAAATTTAAAAAAAAATCAAAATGTGAAAATTCTATGTATAATATTAAAATATGTATATGAAAAGGGCATCATTGAAAAGTTATTATTATTAGAAATTAAAAAAAAAAAGGTTTACAGATGTCTTTTTTGTTTTTGTGTTTTTAATATTTGGTGATTAACAAATGCATTTAAATTGAAGACAACCATAAAAAAACAAATGTTTTATTTGCATTTAACACACTGCGTGTTGATGTGCCTTTAAATGTGTATACGTTTACTATATTCACAAGCAGCACAGACAGGTATAAATAGAGGTATCTTTATAAATAATATGCGGGATTTAATTTTTTTTTTTTTTTTAATTTCAAATGATTATAGATGCGATAAAATATATTACACACATAAGTTAAGTACACCTTTATCTCGTGTATATTTTATTTATATATTCGTACCTAAAACAAAAAAACCAAAAATAAATATATATTTTGTTTATTATTTATTTTATTTTCACTGTATTTTTAAGTTAAAAACAAAAAAAAATTAATATTTACATTAAACAATGTGGTGTTTGCTTCTTCATTTTTTTTTTTTTTTACTTTGCTCATTTGGAATAAGTGGTATGATAAAAAAAATAATAAAGTATGTAATATGATGTATAATATATGTTGTATATATGTTGTATACAAGACTCATATATATGAATATAAAAAAAAAATCTTATGTATATTTACAAAAAAATTCTCACAACTATCAGGTGTTAAGTGTTTCGAATTCCATTGCTCGTCAAGTGTAATTATGTAATGATGAATCGAACAGATGAGGAATGCGCAATTATATTTAAAAAAAAAAAAAGAGCTAAAATAAAATAAAAATAAATAATAATTTTTCCTATATATTTGAATTTGATTTATAAGAATGCCGGTATAATTATATTATATATACAATTATACATGTTTTAAATAAAATCTATTGTTTCTCAGAATCATTCAATTTAACTATTTAGATATTATTTTTATGTGCGTATATAGAATATATAAAAATGCTTATTATATTTTTTTTTAAATTAAAAATTCATATAAATATGGTCAGGACCGGTCCTTTCATACATGCAAACATTGCATTTGCTTGGGCCCCGTCTTTCAGTTGGGCGATTTTTTAACTATAGGAAAACATATTCCTTTTTTAATTCATCATTTGGAAAAATACTTTAGAAAAATTAATTTGTTTGAAATATTTTTTTATAATAAATTAAACATAAACATAAACAGCGGACTAGGTCTAAAAGAGATATACTTCAACAAACAAAAAAAAAACACCTTACCGATGCGGATGATGTGGAAATGGCTATACAGGACGCAAACAATATTTTGAATGCGTATAGGGCATGAATAGGTAAAGAACCGCGGTTCTGAATATAGTTAAAAATCATGAGAAATGAAATATTTAATATTTATTATAATAAAGATGTTGCGAGGTATTTTTATTTTAATATAAACTATTTATATTTTTTTTTGTAACATAAAAATAAATTTCAAATTGTTATGTATATATAGGCATTCAATTAAATTTCAATTAAATTGTTTTGTTTTCATTTATTTATAATATTTATGAGGGGATAATCGATTTAATAAATGTAAATTTTTATAATTTGTATTTTATCTAATAATTTTATTATTCAAATTTTTTTTTAATAAATATTAAAACATTTATTATATGTATATCGCACATATACATAAAGTGTAAGAGGGATGGATTTATTTTGGGAAAGTTAAATTGACTAAATGGAAATATCCCACTTAACATGCTTATAGTGTTGGAAACTTTACTCATTGTGAAGGGAACTTTATTTCGGGAAAGTTGCTTTTCACTTAAATTGGAACGATAACGTATTTGGCATTTTAAAGTATCGAGCAATAATAACTACAACGTAACAGGAACCTTTCATAGAATGTTGAAATATGTTAGACACCTCAGTTAGAAATGTATTGATGGTGCGAATGTGATTGGAACATTAAAGGTGACAATCGTTAAATTGTGTTCTTTTGTGGCTATGTATAGATTATCCATAGAATTCCATTTGTATAGTTCTCGGAGTGTAACTTAACAACAAGTCCCAATAGTAATCCATACAAACTATTATTGGTTTCCATTTTGGAGTTTGAAATATTCATTATGGCGATTACTAACGATCGAATGAAATAGTTCTTGTTGCAAAATGATTGACAAATGTAATTCGTTGTTTTTTTTTTGGTTTATTCGACATTAAATCCTTTCCACTTATTTGATATTTTTTCATATTAATTGTTAAGGGTTTTCTTTAAGCCGTTATTAATGCACGACTATCTTAAAATTCCCCTTTCAGTTTAAAATCCTATTTGATTTGTTTAAAACATTTCTTTGTACTACAAAATAAATGAAAATAAATTAAAAAAAGTTGAATTTGATTTAAAAAAGTTTGAATTTGGAGTGTAAAACCTATATTATCCATATATATAAATTATTTTATTTTTTATATTATAACATCCATTCCAATCCACATATTCGCAAAACTTCATGCTAAATTTATATCATATTAAGAAATAAAAACAGATTTCTCCCTCATTATAATCCTCTTGTAATTTGTATATGTATTGTACATTTTAGAGTTTTTAATATTTTTTTGGATCTTTTTTTATGTGATGTGATTAAATTTTTGATATAAATAAAGTATTCATTTTTCTATATGATATATGTTAATCTGTGTTGATGTGCGGTGATTTGTTTCCGGGTTATGTAACTTATTAATAATATAAAATTTTATATATTATATATGATATATACCAATTTTTTTTTCTTTTTTTTTTATAAATAAATGTATCAAATTATATTTTAACGATATATGAATGTGTATATATAGAAAAATAAAAAATACACGACAGGTATGCGGATTAGTGAATGGGTAAAATCTCATAATAATCACCTCTATAAAAAAAAAAAAATATATAAAGCAACAAAAACGAAAAAAAAAGAAAAAAAGTTCAATGATGTTTATGTTGTATATATACAAGTAATTAGCACACAATCTCAAGTATATTTATATATAAATTTGAATTTAATATGCGTAAATACCGCACAAAAAAAAAAATAAAAAAAATAAAACCTATACGAGAAATTCAGTACTGTAAAAATGTTAAATCTATATAACTTGTTTTATTAATATTATTATTATTATTCATTTCAATATAATGAAAGAAAAAAAAATTATAATAACAAATAACTAAATATAATTCCAGTGGCAAATCCAAAATATAATTAAATATTTTGATATCAAAATAAATAATCATTAAAATATATGATGTATAGATGAATAAAAAAAAAAAAGAAAAAAAATGTATACTTTATTTTTGTTGTATTTTTGTGGTATGCGTTTTTATTTCTTTTTTTTCTTTTTTTTTGTTGTATTGCTTATATAATTATGTGTTGATTTTAAACATTTTACAAATAAATTATAAGTAAAAAAATACTTTTCAAATATATGTATAGTATATGTACGAATATATGTATTTGAATAATATTAATAATAATATTAATCTGATAAAAAAAAAATACCTCTAACAACATGTACTATAAAGTTACTGGTTTTTTTTTCTTCTTATATTATATTTATATATATATAGTGTTAAAAATATACAAATGACAATGTTCAACTATGCTGAATAATATATCTTATAAAATAAACACAACGCATAGTTTTATCTTTTATATATAGCGATATATCTATTATTATATATACAGTGACCACGGTATGAATTGCAAGATTGTGAAATTTAAAAAAAAAGGTGTATAATTCCGTTTAGTGTATTATAAAAATAATAAAATTTTCGCATTACAACCAGCAATTCGGTTTTAGCATCCAACAACAGCCTTCTGTTGTTAGTTTCTTAATTTATGGCTTTTATGGTGTCGGTAATTAGCCGACCGGAAGGGGCAACTCTGTGTTAAAATTTAAATTCGAAAAATAACCGAAAACACAAAACATATTTTATGCATTCGGTAGGATTCGAACCCACGACCACAAAAATTTTGTAATTTTGTAAGCATTTTTAACATTTACACCCCCACAGAGTCACGTTGGTATATTATTATATGATATTAAAATGTCATACATTAATTTTCGTGATATGTTAGTTTATGTAAAACATAAACATTTAAAAGATTTTTCCGTTTTAAATTTTCTATATACCCTATAAATGGAACATGAATTTTGAATACCTTTCAGAAAATAAAAACAAAATTAATGAAATTGAACCAAAACATTTCATTAACTATAAGGCCATAATTCACTGAACCCGAGACCAACACGATTGAACCATTGATTAGCGCATCTTCGAACCTGAATTAATTCTTCCGATCGTTTTTGATAATCAGTTATAAGAATTAATAAAGTTATCCGAAGAACTAAAATTTTGTTTTTCCACCCAAAATTCCTCATAAACCCCTTCCCTGTAAAACCTTCGCCACCCCAACTCGGTCATTTTATGCCAATGCCATTTTAATGATAAGATACGATAAGGAATTATTTAATTTGTAAAAATGCAATTCATCCCGCGTACAGTGTATATGTGTATATTATCCCCATAGCACTTTGTGTATGTATAAATATTATTTTATTTTTTTTTTTTATTTAATATTTAATTTATAAATATAAAATATTAATAAAAAATAAAAAAAATTATTATTGCATTATAAAATTGTACACATTATCGTATATGCAATGTTGTTGGTATTTATTTTTATATATATTTTCATGTTATAAATATATATTTATTAATTTATTAATTTATTTTTTACTTGTTGTAATAAAGTAAAAAATAAAAAATATTAAGATACAACGAAAATAATAAAAAAAAAAAAACTATAAGTAACTTCATCATTTAATGTGGTTTTTATATATGTATATATAAATAAATATTTTTATAATATAGATGAAATACAGGTAACCAGTTTGGTAACATTCTTTTGATGACGTCGATAGAAAAATGTCAACTTGAGATAAATTTCTGAACACGCTTGCGAACATCTGATCTCTTCTTCTACCTCATTATTTTTAGAAAAACAAAAAAAAAAGAAAAAAGTGTATATATCTTTTGCAATAAATAAATAAATAGTATATTATTTATTTTTTTAATTTTAATTTATATTTATGGAAAAAATACACATTTTTTTTTATTTTTATTCCAACAATTTAGATGTATATAGATATTGAAAATAAATGCGTTTGATCGAGATTAATTTACACAAACAAAAATATTTTTATTTTATTTTCTATATGCTAATTAAATATATAAATATTATTATTTGTATATGAACAAATGAAATGAACAAACAAACAAATGAACAAAAACTAAACGAAATGAGGATTTGTTTATTAAAATAATAAAAAAGGTTTACAAAATCGCATTTATTTATAATAATATATAGATTAAATTATTTGATACATAGAAAAAAAAAAGGTTGTACAATTTATGTATATATTTATTTTATATCTTTTACAGAGTATGATGTAAAAGAAAACATTAAAAATATATTAAAATTGAAATATTTTGCAATACTTTTATTTTTGTTTAACCCTTTAAAAAATAAAAAATTAATTAAGGAGGCTAACCAAAAATTCTACGCACAGAGATTTAATGTTAACTAACTTCCTTAATTCTTAAGATAATTAGACGGGGCTAACTACGTTTTCTGGGTATATCTTTTAAGTATCGCATATTTAATTATTCCATCACAAACCGTTTTCAAGATTATTCCAATAACCCATTTTTGAATCACACAATTACGTCTTCAAGACAAGATTTTTTTTTATAGATAATCAATTTAAACCATTATTTTAGAATTTTCAAATGATGATAAATCGATTGGTAATAAAGTGTTACATCGATTTAAGTATCTTAATAGCGAAAAATAATCGCGAAAAACATAACAATCTCAAAAAAATCATTTTTTTGGTATAACTCCGTAACGGAGCCGAATCGATCAACAGTTTTGAAAATGTTTTCAACTCCAAATGGGCCACAGAATCTAAAACCGACGTACCGGGGTCAGGATCTGGGACACCGCCTGAATACAATTCTTTTTTAATCATGCGAGTTTAATTGTACCCAGAAAATGCAAATCCGCGATGTCTTGTCAAAACAAAAATATAATAACCATTCTGAACACTTTGTATATGCAACTCCGTTACCGATTTTTTCGTAGAATTGAATATTCGAAGATGTCACTAAAAGACATAGACATCAAATTGAAAAAATAAAGTTTTTACAGCGCTTTTAAAATCAAATGGATATTAAAATATCCATATATGTATCCTATAGGATTAAGGAACAAATTGAATCCTTTTACAATAAATACTATTTTAATTTTCATTTATTTTCCATAACCATATAATTAATTTATGATCCTGTAAATTAATATCGTTTAAGAATGAGCAAAAATATAATTTAAGTATTACAAAATTGATAACAAAATTGTTAAAAAAAAAAATTACATTCAGTTAATAAAATAAACATATTGCGTGAAAAAAATAACTTTTAAAAAAATAACGTTATAACTTTTTCCTGGGTAAAATTTTCTTGCAAAAAAATCCAAAATAAATTTCAAACGAAACCTTATCAAGATTCAAAAAATTATATATGAAACTTTTTTTTTTTTTTTAATATATGAGTGAGATGATTTTTATTACATTATTTTATATTTTATTTTTTTTTTTTTAATTTTCTGTTGTATTTGTTAATATCTGTCTGAATATTATTATAATTATTATTATGAGATGATGAAGAACTTGTTTATATTAAAAAAAATAAAAAATAAAAAGGTAAATGACTAATTATGTATATTTCAAAAGCTATATATATATATATATAAATAATGTCCTTGAGATTTATTATATTCACACAAATTTTGTTGTTCATTTCATATATACAATATACATACATACATACATATAATATTTATTATAATAAGAAGTCCTGACTTTTATGTCGAGAGGTTTTATGTAGATTTTTTTTTCTTTTTATTATTGTTATTATTATTTTAATTATTTAAAATGTTAAAATATAATGTGTATCTATATATATATAAATAAACAAATAAAAGTTCTTTTCTAGACAAACAACAAAGAAGAAAAATTGCAATATTTATTTTAATAATTCATTTTTTTTTTAATATATTACACTATGTATACTACGGAAAAATAAACACAATTATTATTTATTTATTTTTTGAAATATGATGGTAGTTTCTATTCATATATATATATATATATATATAGGTTTTACATTCTAAATTCAACCGTTTACCAATATTTTATAAATCAAATTGAACTTTTACCAGATCAAATTCATCCAATATCCACATCCAATTTTTTTAATAATATTGCAATATTTTTTTAATTTATTATCATTTATTTTGTAATACAGTTTTTTACAGAAACGGTTTTACTAAATTTTAATCAATACTACGAAATAAAAAAAAAATTAGTATTTTTAACTGAAATGGGCATTCTTCGATACAAATATCCACAAAACAAGACAAGTTCTCGATTGGATCACTCGTAGCAGAATCATTCTCTTATGTTTTTATCACCGCATTTGACGTTGTGTAAATGATAAAAATGCCAACCTAAAATTCTAATTCGAAATTTTCTTTTTTTTTTTTTTTGGGGTCGTGGGTTCGAATCCTACAGAATGCATAAAATATGTTTTGTGTTTTCGGTTATTTTTCGAATCTGAATTTTAACACAGAGTTGTATTTTCAGTTTGAGGTTGGTCGTACGGCTAATTACCGACACCATAAAAGACACAAATTAAGAAACTAACAACAGAAGGCTGTTGTTGGACGCTAAAACCAGATTGTTGGTTGTATAGCGAAAAATTTATTAATTTTATCGCTCTCTTGAATTGTTTTAAGAATACGTAGATTATCCAAGAATGTCCCGATCATTTGTATTGTTCACGGCTTGTAATTTAACAGCAAGTCCCACTAAGGCTCCAAACAAACTATTGGTTTCCAATGTGGCATTTGAAATATTCATTATGGTTATTACCAACTATCAAATAGGATCAATTCTCGCATTTGGTAAGTGTATTTGTCGCAAAATGATTAACAAATGTAATTCGTTGTTTTTTGGTTGATTCCACAACAAATTCTTTCCATTTGCTATTTCATATTTTTTTATATTAATTGTTATAATTGTTAAGTGTTTTTTTAATGCGCGACAGACTTAAAACTATCATTTCAAATTAAAATACTTTATATTTGTTTGTTGGTTGGTTGAATTTGATTTGTAAAAAGTTGAATTTGTTTTGTATAAATTTGAATTTGATTTGTAAAAGGTTGAATTTGGAGTGAAAACCCTATATAAAGAACTTTTTTTTTTTTTTAAACTTTTGTACATATATATAATTTAAATAAAGTATGTATTCATTCAAAAAAGTAAATGTATTTTCTTGTATTGCCAGTAAAAGATCACCACTAAATTAGAGTTACAATGAAAGAGTCTCTTATGATATATATATGTATATAATACGAAACTTATGACTTGTAAATATGGTATAATTTTATTCATATAATAATAATAAAACCTTATTAATAATATGCAAAAAACATTTATTTATATTTTAATCATCAGATTTCACATACAAGTTATTTATAGCAATAAATATAACATAATTAATATCTATATATTTACCTATATATAAATAGTAGAAGGTGAAAAAAAAATCAAACATTTTTAAACATATAAAAGGTGGCAATTGCAAATTCTTATATAAATACTTCACGTTGAAATGTAAAGTTTAATAAAATGTTTATATAGTTTTTTTTTTCATTAAATCATTGCGGTTTTATTTAATAATATTAAATGCGGTTTCAATAAAATATTTATTATATCCATATTTAAATATAAATCTATATATGTATATTGTATATATATAACAGAGCGAATGTCTGCATAATCTGTAAATATATGTACATATATATATCGATGACGATTTAACATATTATAATGAGTTTATATTTAAAAAAAAAAGAAAAAAAAAAGACACATTTTTTTTATATACAATCCTCTATATAAACATATATGACTTGCAAATATACATGATTTGACTCTTATTTTAATATATTCATTTTCGCTGCGTTAATGATATTACTAACAAAAGAATAAATACAAAATATAAAACAAAAGAAAAGGAAAAAATTTTAACATTTTAAAAAGGTGTGATTATAATAATTTATATTATATATGCCATTATACCATTAAATGGTATAATTATATGGATTATAATAAAAACAACCTCAAAAACCACAGTTCAATATTCATATATACTGACTCGATATACTTTTAAATACATATATATATATATGTATAACGTAAGTACGCGTCTGAAAAAAAAATGAATAGATTGAAGGAAAATCGATCGTTTGTGTAAAGGATTCCAAATGAACCACAAATATATATAGAGTTTTATTAAAATTACATGTATGCTTTGCCTATATATACTTTATTCAATATAAAAACGATCATATTTTTTTAATTTTTTTTTTTGCATAAACAGAAATCGATTTATTATGTGATGAAATACGAATTTTTATAGAAATATACACCACCTTTAATAAATTAAACTCTATATGAATATATATGATGTATATTATATATATTGTATATATATATATATTATTGTGGGTATGAACACGTAATGTTATTCATATTTAATCAATTTAATTTTTTTACCATATATATAAGATTATTTATATTTAACTCATTAAACATTCAATAGTATAAAAAAATATCAATTTACTAATCTCTATATATATACTGTATTTTATATACATATATATAAATTATATAAGATTTTGTACATTAAAAAATATAATGTACATCTTATAATGGTAGTTATGATCAGTAACGGAGTTGTGAAAAAAATGAACGAAAAATTTACGATTTGCTGATCATCCTAAAGGCAGGTATGTATATGAAGTATATCTAGATAATTTATGGCAAAATATTTGCTAGCCATTATCATAAATTTTCCGAGATTTTCTGAATTTTGAATTAGGCAATCTGGGTTTTTTTCAATTTGGAATTTCTGGATATCATCGGAAAATGCAATCAATTATTGTTAATGCATAGAAAAAAATTTGTAAATCCGCGCCACAATACTCCAAAATACGTTATAGCCAATTCTCCATTTGATTTCAGTGGGCAAATCCAAATAAGTTTGGGATACTTTAAAAGTGAGTCCCACCAAATGGTATACAAACATCTAATGAAGTACGTCAAAAATGGGATCAATTGTCACAAACGCTTTTATGGAAAAAATCGACTATACATTTTTTGAAGCAATTGAATGATTTCAAATTGAAGAAAAGCAGCAGATAATTAAAAAAAATTTGGTATGATGTCTACCATAATATGTTTTCCATAAATTATCTAGATATACATGAGCCTTTAGGATTAGCATATTTCGTTTTGGAAAAATCACCAACATTTTTTACACTATTACGATTCTGATTATAATATCAATAATATAGACGGGTTTATTTTATATTAAACATGTAAATTCTATAATATGTACCTTTGTATGTTTGATTTTGGAAAACAAAACTTTATGGAATATTGTCTTCAATTAGAAATTAGGATTTTTTTTTTATAGAATTGTAAATAAATGTTACGGTTTTCTAATGCTCGTTCCGTTGTCACCATTTTAGAAACCACTCGGCATTCGGCATGTTTGTTTGATATTTTCGAACATGCGTTCTTTTTTAGAAAAGGGGGTTACTTTCACTCGTATATCTCAATGAGTTTTAAAGATATTTACTTGAAATTTTCTATATAGTGGTTTGGTATAAAACGCAAATAGTTACATTTCCGGCAATTTTCTCCTTTCCCATTTCATCCCATGCAAATCCAAGGAATTATTACAGATATTTCGTACTGTTTTTGTACGAAACACATAAAGTTACATTCACGGGCATTTTTTGTTATCCCATTCCATCCAGGCGATCTCCCATATATATCGAAAAGTGTTTGTGTGAATGAATTTGAATATATTTGCGTGTGGCGGTTCATTATACTGGAAATTATGAAGAGGAATTGATTGGTGATAAATTTAATCCTTGGCCACAAATACATTCGTATTAGATATTTGCTAACAATAGATTGTATGTGTGCGCGATTTAACACCACAATACAATATATTTTATATGTATATGAAAGGGTCTGGTACCAAGATGTCTTTGTACATAGTTCACTGTAAAATATTTGTAATTGTTCAGGTTAAATTTAGTCCGTAGTCTTCATTTGTAAAACAATGTATAGATATTTTGTGAAATAATGGAAAACCTATAATCTTATAGTATATACACAATTACACATATATTGTATATATAATCCAGATATTATACTGGTTACTCAAAAAAAAAATATACCATTGAGAGATGCTGATGTTGATTTATAATATAAGGATAAATTATAATTTGAAATTATACGGAAACCGTTTTTTTTTTAAAACAAAATTAGCGTTCTTTATTATTATATAAAGGTCAATAAATGGATATTTAGATATGGATTTAGATACAATTTTGCATGTCCCATAACCATTTACTCGATATAATATTTATTTTATAATATTTATATAAGTATAATACTCTCTCCAGTCTTCAATTTCCGCAGTATTGGTAAATTTCGTCGGAATTAATAATTTAAATAATAAAAAATGTGATGACTCAATTATTCTTTATATACTGATATATAAATATTCTATGTACAAAATTAATCCCTATATTACAATTATCGTATACATTAGTTCTTTTATCGGTAAATTTCTTAAATCCCTTTCTTTTTTTTCAAAATTTATATTTATAACTTTCCTATTGGTTTCCTAAGAAATGATAAGTTTTTTTTTATAAATAATGAACTCATCTATTCATTTATATACAATGGTAATATTTTATATTATCGCATTCTTTATGTTTATGATTTACACAAAATAAAAAATAGTTTTTTTTTTTTTAATTTTCAAATTTGTTCATATCCTAAAAGCAAACAATTCCTTTAAATTCTCTAATATCCAATCTATCTGTATTTATATATTAATTATATAGATTAACTTATATATAGTCATAATAATTTAATTTAACAATTATTCTTATCTTTAATCTTGTGCATATCCTTAGAAAATTTCTAACATCACATTAATTTTTGAATGTGTAAATATTTGAATAACATTTAAAATTTGTTATTATTTATTTATATTATTTATTTTAGTTGAATATTGGATTATTTTTAAATTGTTTATTTATGATGTATTGTCGATAATGTCTTTGTTAAGAATTTCGATTTAGACGATTGAATTTGGAGCGTAAAACCTATACATAATAGTTAAAATAAGGATGTTAGACTTTAGAGGTGAACAAATCCTAAATAAACACAAAATTGTAATTGTTTAAATATTCATGAGATTTAATCGTTTTCACGGATTCTTTTTCCTAATAATTTTTTACTAAACATGTTTTGTGTGTCTCTTATCGTATAATTTATTAAAATATAAGTACATTTTGATTATCAAATATTTACGTTTTATTTTAATCAAAATGAAATCCAAATCAAAAACATGTTTTCGATTGAAATAATTATGAATAACTATAACTATAAACTTGAACCCTTACCGAGTTACAGGGTGTTTATATTTATATTTATATTACAGGGTAATTAAAAAATTGTGTTTATAATAAAAAAATTATTCAATCTGATTTCTAATCCATTCAAGTTCAATAGAATTCAAGTTCAATAGAATAGTTAATAGTTCAATAGAATAACAAATACATATTCTATATTTATATGTAATTTAAAGAGTGAGATCAAATAGAAAAATAGTTTCATATTTATTCATATTTACTTCAATTTTAATATTCAAAATATTTATTTAACGCTATAAAAAATCATAAACAATTTGCACTAAAAGAAACTTAAATAAAAGTCTAACCTTAGGTCTATAACCTTAGTTAAACAGCTCTATTAGCTCTTAGTCAAGTTTTTCTAAACATTTATGACCATTTAAAATATATACATTCGTTTACTTCATTGTATATTCGAATATTTCTGAATGGATTTGCATTTTCGTCAATAGCAATAGTTCTAGATCCCATAACTCAAGAACCACAACCACCACAAATCCACAAATCTTCACGAAACGATTTTTTTATGACTTGGACTTATGTCAGAGAGGGCAAAATAGGTATTTGGATAATGTCACAGAGGACAAAAAAAGGGGTTGTTTTTTTGGTTAAATTTCGACTCACTCTTTAGTGCTGTAAAAACAGTTTTTCATATCTACTTGTCGTTTGGTCATATTGATGCTCAAAGTAAAAAAAATCATATTTTTCGATCCACTTTTACAGCAAATAACCTAGTAATTTTCTTGGAAATTTCTAATTGTAAAAATTTTTTTTAACCTGAGTGAGTGAGAGTAGTTTTTGTGAAACCATAAATATTCATTCAAGTTCACCATACGAAAAGCTAAGTCTTAAAAGAAGAATGGTCAATGACAAAAATTGGATGGTTTATTCAAGAAATATATTGTGCATTATCTTACAATAAAAAAAAGTGGATTTCCCGCTATAGATATTCAGTTATTACTCCGCAGTAATGTTCAGTTAAAATTTTCCAAATTTAGTAAAACTGTGAATAGGAATTCAATTCAACGCAGCCAATCGAAATCAATGCGAATTCACTATAACAAATTCCACTATAATAAAGCACAATTGTTAAAAACGCTCATGACCAAGTGTATATAATTTTTTAACCTGTCAATCGATTTGCATGAAATGGATTGCATTTGAAAGACGACGGGGTGTATCTTTTTAATGATGCAAACTTTCGAACGATATCCGTACTACGTGTTCTGTTATTTAAATTCAAATTGTGGTTATTTAAATGACACGATATGCGTATATGTATATAGTGTATATAAAACGATAAAGAACTATCTAATCGCTGTGTAAAATATCATCATTTTATTTTACGTGTGATTAAAAAACCATTTCATTTAAACTTTTTATTAATAAAATAAAATATTTCATATATGCGTATATTATTATATATACATAAATAAATATAAAGTTATAAATTAATATAATTCATTATTCTTTTGCGCTTGACGACGACAGTTTATTTTTTTTATTTATTTATTTTTTATTTGTTTTTAACTTAATTTTGTATTCAGTTATTGACATGAATGGTGAGTATATGACAAAGCTTAATCGTCGTCGTGTATCGCTCATCTATATATGTTGATTAATCAAGATTTTTTTTTTTATTTATCAAATGATGTAATCGTGACCAGAATACGCGCATATAACAAATATTGATATTATATATATATTGATTTGTATCTTGAATATATAACTTTTAATATATATCTATATAGATGATATTTATATATATATAATATAAATTTTTATCAATGAATTGTAATGTTTTATTGATTGGATTCTGATATAAACTCGCACTATCATCATATGTATGTTTATAAAAAGCCATATTTATAAAAAAAAACAAAAATATATATTCATATATTTGTAACAGAACTTGATAGAGGTGATGTATATATATTTAACCATTTCAAATGTATCTTTGTTGTTTATATACAAATACAAGACAACGCGCATTGTATATATAATAATAAGTTAAGTAGATCATAATTTACGCTGTTGAGATGAGTGATATACGATGTTGAATTAAAAATAATTTATAAATGCATTGAATGAATATCCATTTATATTTATGGTACATGTTCATCACACAAACTATTTGTGTAAACACTCGCTGATGATCTTCATTCACATTATATACGACGAGCGGGCACCATGAAGTGCACGTACTCGTATTCATATATATATATATACAACAACATTGTTTAGTTATATATCGTATACAATACGCATTTATTAATCGATAAATAAACATTTTTCTATATTTATATACAAGTTCCTTTCTTTCTATATACATATATATACAGATATTCTATAATCTATACGTACGTCGTGTTGTTAGCTAAAGTATAATAAAAAAAAAATATATGTATATTGTGATATTGTATATACAATACTTGATGATATTTGTCGTATCTATAAGCATATATATATAAAGGTAAATAAATATGTTTAATTTTTATATACGTAAGTATCTATAAAAAAAAAAGTAGTACCTGTTTTATTGAATGAATTCATTAATAAATAAATCAGCTAGTAAAATGCTTATTGGAATGGTGTTTATCCTTTTCTATGTATGGATATTCAAAAAAAAAAAAATGTTATTGTTTTTTTTAATGTTGTTGGAGTTTTTTCTTGTTTTTTTTTTCTTTTGAATTTTCATCAATCGGTAAATTACACGCATAAATCAAATAAAAAACAAACAAGTATTTATATTTATTAAGCATTTATGTACCATAATAACATTTAAAAAAAAAAAAATAATAAAATAAAAATGAGAAGGAAGGAAATACCATAAATTCTAAAATGTTTACTTTATGCAATTTATATATTATCTATATCTTATATATGATGAATATATACTTAAATAAAAATAAATAAAAGAATGCAATTATTAATCATATAAGAATGTTTTTTTTTCTTTCAATTATTTTATTATTAATTATATATTATATTCTTAAAATAAAATATATATTGTGTTATAATTTATATTTATAAATAAATGCACATTTTTATACCAGCTTGAATGAAAAAAAAATAAATATTATTAATAATATATAGAAAAGTATAAATTAAAAATCCTTGGTTCCAAATGCAATGATTTTTATATTTATTATAGCAAAACTTGTATTTATATATAACTATATATATAACTATATATATATGTATAATATATATACTTGTATTATTATTTGTTATTTTATATGCATATACCAGGTGAAGCGATATGAAGTGATAAAACTTCATAGGATACAAATGTCTCGATAGGGAATATTTGTTTTGCTAACAAACAATTTCTGACCGTTTAAAAGCTATGGGAAATATCCAAAAGTGTGAAAAATTGGGGCCACATGAATAAAACGCAAAAAAGAAGGAAAACCGAAAAAAGATCTTGTGAAATTTTGATTCAAAGACACGAAAGAAAATCAGTTTTGCATCGAATTGTTTCTGGGGATGAAAAATGGATTTATTTTAAGAATCCGAAACGGAAAAAATCAGGGGTTATCCTGGCTAACCGACAACATCGACTGCAAAGCGTGATCATTTCGGTAAGAAGACAATTATGCTGTGTATCTGGTCTGGTGGGACCATCAGAAAGTTGTGGTGTATAACGAGCTCCCAAAACCTGGTGAAACCGTTAATATTGATCGTTACCGACAACAAATTATCAATTATTCGCCGTATTCACCAGACTTTTGGATCCTTACCGCTACCATTTGTTTTTTAATCGATGGGACACGCGTTTTCTGAGCAGCACTTCCAATCCTACGCAGAAGTCGAAAATTTCGAGTCCGATTGGTTTGCTGCAAAAGGCAAACAAGTCTATTGGCCAGAAAGGGCAAAAAGATATCCATAAATTGCCAGAAAGGTGGTCAAAATGGGTAGAAATCAATGATCAATACTTTGAATAAAATGTTTTTCACTTTCCTATTTAAAATTATAGTGTTTTATTTTAACAAAATTTTGAAATTTTTCTCAAAATGTACAAATTTGTATATGGAAAATTTCATATATTTCTCACAATATTAAACCGCAATCCAAGAAGATCATTGATAAAAAATAAAATTTTCAACAACTAAATTTTAATCTCAATTGCATATTCGAATGATATTCAATAAGACTCCTCTATATCAATAATGCGTTGTACAAACACATATACTATTTTACAGATTTCTTATAAATTCTGATAATCAAAAACATTGGATTAATTCTAAAATTAAAATTATTGAAAAATATCCAAAGGCTTTATTATTAATTCATATTTTACCTTTAAAAAGATAAAATTAAGATCGCATTTTTATAGATATCGTCAAATATCAAATTTGTTGCTTTGTTGAAATTTTTGATAAGAATATTAATATAGAAGAAAATCAACTGTAAATCGCAATAATCATATATAGCTTAAATATCAAATTAAATTATAATAAACACTATAGTGATTATTTTTACAAATATTCAACTCAATTGAAAATACATTTTTTTTAGTATTAAAATCATAACAGAAAGTTTAATTTTATTTATATATATATTTATATTTATTAATAAAATTAGTAAAAAAAAAATTAATATAATAATATTATTATATGATATTTATTATTATATTATATTTTTTTTAAATACACGTTATAAATAAATACGTTTTTACTAAACCTAAATGAAAAATGTTGAAAATAAAAAATAAGAAAAACAAGTTTTCATACCGTGTATATTATATTGTATATACATAACATATATATAATAATATTTGTTTACGTTTAGCTCAAATATATGATAATAATAATATATTTGTCGTTGTATTCATTTTCATTTATATATGTTTATATAAATTTATTTTTTTTTATATATATATATATATACAGTAGACTCGTGATATAAGGAACAATTGATTGCAGGAGGATCGTTCCCTATTTCGAAGTTTCCTGATCACGAAGGTTCCGTAAAAATATGTTAAAATATATGTGAAGCGGGTTATTGCGAAAGAAATACACATAATTTCATTAAAATACTTTCAAATACATGATTTATATAATTTCGAATACCAGCACGTGAATAAAATAGACTAATCGTTCCTTATATCGAGGTTTTGATTGGTTTCAGCATTCCTTATTCAAAGATTACAAAATACAAAAATATGTTAGCGTTCCCTATTTCGAAGTTTCCTTCTTATTCAAGAAGGTTCCTTATATTGCGACTACACTGTAATATAAATTACGAAAGATTCAATATGTAAATATATGATAAAGGGAGATCAGATATAATAATACATACAGACACACAAAATATAAACTGATTAAAAGCAGATGAAACTAGAAGTACAAATATGATATATAAATAAAAACTATATATTTATCGATCTATCTATAATAATTATTGGAATAGATATGAGAATTTTAATATAAATATTTTTTACATATTATTATAAAAAAAAATGAATTTTTAATGAAAAATTCAATTTATAAATTGTGTACAAAAAAAATAGCATAAAGCGCATATAATATTTAAAAAAAAAACTTAATTAAATCAAATAATAAGCACTTTTATTATATATAATATATATTTTCATTTCAGATATGCGTTAATATTCATTTATTATATGCGATTGAATTTTAACTAAACCTTTCATAAATCTATTCATATCACATTAAATATTGAACTAAATATTATCTATATATAGATATGCATATATAATATAAATTTATACACAGTGTGTGTCATTAACGATTACCGCAATTTGAGCTTATTTGTGTGTTTTATAGGTTCGATTAGGATTATTCGTAGTAATTTCTTGTATTAATAGTAGTAAGAAATTGTCTCTGCGGTTTTTTGATCTCGTCGATATTGTTGCAGTTGAAGAAATTAAAATGTTTACATTGTTACAGTGTTACCAATGTTGAGTGAATAAGATATTTAAAATACAACAAATACAACAAAAATCAACAAAAAATGTTGCCTTTACGGCAACCAAGAATTTTTATGACTTTTATTTAATTGAAAAATTGTATCTGACTTCAATGTGAACATTTTACAAATTTCAAAAAAGGTAAAAAACAAAAAATCCAATGCTTTAAAGTGTCAATCATCGAAAAACAAATATTTTGATAAGATTATTTTATCAAAACATTTCAGCCTTCCTAATTTTATTAATTATACTTTATTTTATATTTTATTTTTTTACTTTATACTATTCAAATTCTAATATAACTACGAAAACTAACAAATAAATTGAATAAATTTGATAATTTCAATCCAGGAGGCATCTAAATTGTATGAAAGTATACGAATAGCTATTCTTGAAACTTTTTAGTGTAATTTTAGTGCGTATGATTTCAGACACATCGACTTATTGTGAGTCTACAATTTTGTCAGCACAAATATATTTGCCTGTGATTTTGTATGACAAATGTAGTAAAATAAACAAATTTATTTTAAAATAAATAGAAAAAAAATTTAATCAGTTTTTTTTTATAATTATAAAATCCAAATTCAAAATAATTTCATCGTAGAGATTATAATTTATGGGACATTTCATCAACATCAACATTTCATCGTAAATGAGTTTGAGGTTAATATAAAGGAAGAATGAAGGAATTTATATTCAAGAATAATGTACTGAACTTTACGGGTCTCAAGCAAACGCAAAGCTGGGGACACTCAAATTTGCGTGTGATTCAAGAGTTAGGCTCCAGCTAACACATTTTACACAAACATTAAAATTATTGATGTATTTGATGTATACAAGCGGTTTTTTACAGCAAAAAAATATTGTTTTTTCTAGCATATTTACTTTAGTACGAAACCTTTTAGTTATGCTGTGGAACACTTTTTGAAAGTTTTAATACTAAATACTAATAGATAGGTATATTCATAGACCTGCTTTGAGAAACAGTTGTAGGCAAAGACGCTGATGACAATGATCTCAGTGAATCTGTTCTAAAAAGTTATCATTTATGTTTGGAAGAGAAATTTCACGTTCGCGTAAAAAATGTCTTTATATTGTTGTAGTTTGATTTGTTTGTCAATTTGAAGGCGATTCTTTAACAGCAATTAATGCGTATATAACGACAAAATATCAATACATGTGTTAGTATAGCGGGCATCTTTTATATAAAAAATTAACTTATCCATCATTTTACTATAATATATGCTGATTGGTTTGATGTGCATTCGACTAATACATCTTAGCGTCAGATTCAACGTCTGAATGAATATCGTCGGAAACAAATCTCAATCATCATAACTTTTACAATCGTTTGATGTGTAATCGATTTCAATTGATATGCGTATTCCATTTCTTCGGCAGTAACGTATATTAGTATACATTTTTACATTCAAATTAAAGACTTACAATTACTCATAAGTGTAGAATTATATACACATTATGCTACACAACGTAACTTTCGTAATTAAACATGTAAACACGAATTAATTTTTTTTCGAATACGTTTGTTTTGTTATTGAAAAAATATTGGCTAAAACAAAGTCATACTATATATTCCGCACTGATAACCGACAACCCCCTTTTGTGATAAATTCAAAAACCGTTTTGTTTTGTGAAGTTTTCTAAATCAGAAGCTGAGCTGATTAAGGTTAAATTAAAATTCGCAAATGTTTCAACGACGTACCCTGTGATCTATATATAGTACATATACGATGATTTATCTGAAATATATAAATAAACTCGTATATGTATATATATAGATTTAGGATTTAGAATAAATATATATGTAATATAAAAAATTACATATATTTTTTCTGATTATAAAAAAAAACAAAAAACCTGAAATTGGAATATTATATCATAATATATAAATATATATATAAAATTGTATCACTATATATCATTCTGTAATATACATAAATCTATATAGAGTTGTCAATCTGTTTATGGTATATATATTATACAAAATGCAGTATGCAGTTTAATAAATTTTTTATCATTATAAAAAAAAAACATTAATAAATCTATAATAGAATCGTTAATATATATATTTAATGGGTAATTAAATAAAATGTCCATATAGTAATTAATGTATATTAATATTTAGTATATAAATAAGTACAATATATATATAGAATATTTATGGGTATATTTAAAAACAAATAGCCGTCCTACATATTTTAAACTTGAAAAATAATTTTATAAACCGAAAAATCATATTAGTTAATAAAATTCACAATTCACAATATTTTTTCAACAAATTTTTGGTGTAATAAAGCGTTTTATTTTAATTTTATGATGATGTAATTAATTAATTTTGAACACACGTTTTAATTTTTTTGAAATTTCATTTTTGGTTTTTTTTGTATTTTTTTATCCAATTCTTAATATACACAGCAAACGTTTATCGAATTAAAATATATAAAAATATATTTTCATAATATAAAAAATGTATACAAAATTATCAAACAGATACATATTCATATATATATATTTACGTGCGTAATCAATTCGATATATGAATATATAATCAATTTTTTTTTTTTTTTGGTTTTTAATATATCTTAAATAAAAAGGCTAATCTTTTAACAACTGTCTATATATATGTTATATATAATAAAATACATATTTATATTTAAATTAAAGTGATTTGATTAAGAAATATTAGAGGTAGTTTTTAGATTTAATTATATTTCATACGCATTGTATTAAATTATAATTATTATATATACACGCAATATGGATGGTGAAGAACAGACAAAATATCACACGTAACTATTTAATTTTATATATTATGTTATTTTTTTAGATTTGTTAGTATAGTTTCAGTGGATAAAATATCAATTTTTTTTATTTTTCTTAAATTTATAATTTTCTTATTTAGTATAAAATACAATAATTTTTTTTTTGTCATAGTTAATTTAAATAAAAGACTTGTTTGGTCAACTCTATAAATCAAATTTCAATTAAATTTTTAATCGTCGCTAAATATTTGTAGCGTGTGTATGGACGGACATACTATGGATATATATTAATGAAGAGAATGGATATATGTATATAATTTGATATACACACAAAACAAAAATACAATAATATTACAGGTATTCAGATTAATATTAATCGATGAATATATCTTTTCGAAAAACTATGATGATTATAATTGTATTATTGTTATTTAAAAAAAAATGATAATATACTATATACAGAGTGATAGTTGTGCATTTTCATATACATATATATATTTTACTTATGTTTTCTTGAAAAATCAAAACTAATTTAAAATGATCAAATAAGCTTTTGGTATTTATTTTATAATACAGTTTGCAGCAACAAAATGACATTCACCGGCATTACTCTCTTTTGCGAATCTTTTTTTTAATCATTTGGAAAAAATAACATAATTCCCCCCAAAATCTTTATCTTTAAATTACATTTATTTTGAATTTGGGTGTAACCGAAATAGAGCGAATTAAATTATTTAATTTACCTTTAAGCATCGGAAACTAATAAACAAAACAATTATCTTGTAATAAGTACATATATTTTTGTTACATACCGTATTTCACTCAAATTTACTTTCATTCAATGATAACTTATAAATATAAATTGAACAAAAATGAAAGCTTTATAAAAAAAACAGGATCGGTTCAGAACATTGATAAACAAAAACTGTTGAAGTCAAAAACGGAAAAAAGGAGTAAAACTAATTTTGTATGGAGTTTTAGTTTTGTTTTCAATTCAAAATTAAAAACACTACTAATATATATTTGAATGGCATAAAAAAAATGATTGATATTTGTATACCACTACATACTAGTCGGAATTTCTAGAAAAGGATTATCAAAAGATACAAAACGAATGTTATTTCCGCTAGTCAACTAAAAATTTTTGGTTTTGTATCGAAAAAAATGGCAAAAGGGAACTTAACATTTATATTTTTATCATTATAAGAGAAATTTCGTTCGGTTTCTAACGAATTGACGTTAAATATTGCATCTTGAGATTTGATCAAAAATGGAAAAAGTTTTATATCAAGGAATTATTTCTGATCCCATTCCATCCAGCGGGTATGGCTCGTATACGCAAATAGAAAGGTATTTTTGAGAATGAATTCGAACGTATAACATTAGTGTGATATATTATTTTATATTAAAATTTTATGAGGAATTGATTGGTAATAAATTCAAGCGCCTTTCTTTTTTAATCACTATTTCCACAAGTACGTGATTTATGTTTAATATATATTTGCCTGTCATCGCTTTTTATATGTATTCATAAGTATTCATATGTATTCATAAGTAAAAATTGTATAATGTTAAGTATTTTGAATATATAACAGTAAATAGAATGTATACAATATTATTTTGTTGGGTAAAACCTTCAACCGGTCAATGGTAATAAGTTATTGCTTTATATATTACTTAGGAAAAACCGCGAAAATATACATATTTAGGATCACTGTCATAGTCTGGTGTGAGGAATTATCTAAAAAGAAAACAGAGAATACTATTTAGATAAATTATAAAATTACCACATTTCTATTTTTAACAATACATATACATATATATAACAATACAAAATAAAATATAAAATTACTAAAGTTTACACTGGAAATTTTCTAGTATTTCTAGTATTTCTCGTAATAAACAAATATTAATTAATTAATTAATTTTTCGCTATACAACCAACAATCTGGTTTTAGCGTCCAACAACAGCCTTCTGTTATTAGTTACTTAATTTGTGGCTTTTACGGTGTCGGTAATTAGCCGTACGACCAACCGCAAGCGGAATATACAACTCTGTGTTAAAATTCAGATTCGAAAAATAACCGAAAACACAAAACATATTTTATGCATTCGGTAGGATTCGAACCCACGACCCCAAAATTTCGTTAGAATTTTAGGTTGGCATTTTTAACATTTACACCACAGAGTTGTACAACAAATATATATACAACAAATATATTTATATAAAAACAATAATTTTTCAAATATTTTGATTAAACCCATTTCGTTATATCAGCTGTAGACATATGTACAATAAAACTTACGTGTCAATTGATAACTTATGGGACCAAGTGAAATCGGTCAACTTACATCACTGGTCAGGTTATATAGCAGATTTAATGTAATTATAGTGATTCGACTATGGGAAGTTATAAATGTACTCAACATATTAGGTTTTACTGTATTTATATATCTTGATATTTACAAAAAAAAACCATATATAATTGACATTGAAGTTTAATGATTTAAAACAAATAAAAAACACGATGTTATTGTTCTGAAAGAAATATTCTGTGGAGGTCAACAAATATACTAAAAAAAAATTTATATTCTTATACATTGACCTAAGTCAATTGTGCATACGCGAGATATTAAATAACGTTTACTTTTTGGAATGAATGGTTGTAAAAAAAAATTTTGATATATTGAATTAAATCTCATATGTTAGTATATGTTTTCGAAAGTGAATGAACTATAAAATAAAATAACATCATACATTTTTTTAGATTAAAAAGTTAAATTATTTAAATATATACATATATGTATATGTTATATAATCCCAATATTGGTTTTCGATTATAAAACCAATTTAATTTCTCTATATTATATTAATTCAGCAATTGTATAATATTTTAGATTTTGAACAATAAGGAATAATATCAGAAAAAGAAATTAGTGTTTAGACGCCCCATAAATGTATTTCTTAAACAGGTACTTTTTAAACGTAACTTAAAGCTAACGCTTACAAATTTATCAATATAACAAACAATGAAAGTTTTGCATTTCCTATCGTCATTCCATTAGGTATATATTTTTTTTAAAAAAAATTATAAATGGCGATATTTATTATCAAAATCAATTATCAAACAAATGTATGCCTTTTAATCGTTCAACTGAGCATTAAATACACGTACATCATTATGGATGAAAGTCGGAAAGTGTGTTAATTATGAATAAAAATAAACTAAATTCCAATTGAACCCAATAATATTACTAAAATGAAAACATTCCGCTTGAAATTACTTATTACTACTTTTTCAACCGAAAATCAATAGAATTTGGAGAATTTAAAAAAGCAATACAGACTAGTTTTCCGGAAACTATAATCTAAGATGACATCTACATATAAAATCGTAAAAGATGATACTTGGAGGATGTACCACATGGAAGAAAACGCACATTCTATGCGAATAGCGTGAAGTAATAGCAGGTATAAGACACAGGCCCATTAGCAAATTGTTTCCAATGCCAGAGGAAGTTATGTCCATATCCATTATTCAATTGACCAGGTTCCGGAGCAGGGCCCTATGCATGTATGAATAAGCAATAGGTTAAAAGTGTAGCACAATGACCCTTAGGGGGCCAATGTTTCGGCGATTTAGTATCCAACCCATAATTTACATATAATCTATTGTATTTTATATTTCGCAGTACTGATAAGATTAAAAAAAAATCTTTTTTCTATATTTAGTTTGGTATGTATTATTTATCTCTATATAACCGTATAGCAAATAAATTATAGTATTTCTATTATGTATATAAATAGGCATTATACTACCATGTTCAAATTTGACACGGAATCTCTCATTCTTAAGTGTTACGTTGATAGTAAATTATTTATAACAATATTTTGCCATTTATTAATAAAAATAAATAGATTTTGCATGATGATAATGCCAAAAAAACACTGACACAATGCACATATTATTTGTGAAATTTTAGCTAAACACAACACAATTGTTATCCAATTAGCTCCCAATTCATCTGTTATGGCACAGTGTGACTTTTTCTCTCTCTGATAAAGTCAAAAAACTTCTCGAAGTGGGTTTTGCTATATGAGAGTACTAAAGTAGTAAAATAAAGATCGCCGTATAAGCTTTAATGGCTATACAAAAATCTGAGTACCACAAATCTTTCGAGACACCTTGCACCACAAGTGTACCACAGTTGATGAAAAGTAGCTTGAAGGGGACAAATGTCCCGCATAACATTTGAACATGGTCTAATAATTGATTGATCTATAAATCAATATATTTGTTGATAAATTCTAATCGTATCCTGGGGATTTAATTTTGCACAGAGTATCACGATTAAAAGTATTTTTTGTTTTGTTTTTATAATATATATGCTTAATACTAACAAATTCAATAAAAAAATATAAAATGACGTAATAACATAAATATTTTATTCATATATTTCTTTTGTATATTGATTTTAATTTATATATAATCAAAATCATATCGGAAAATGTTGCTAATGAAAATATTGAATATAACAAATATAGCAAAATCAAATATTAAACTACATATATCCTGATTTTTGACGAATGAAATAATAATTTGTATTTGTTAATTTGACCTAAATTATATTTTAATCTTTTTTGTACCAAGTCTCTTGAAAATTTCTTATTTATAACAAACAAAAAAAATTTTAATAGAATTTTAATCATACATATATATTTTTTGATGAAATTAGATTAAATTCTATATAGTGATATAATATTCAATTCCACATCAGGAAAACTTTCTTTTATTGCATTATATCAATTATTATATGCAAATACAAAAAATATCAAGTATCTTATATATTGAAAGTGATTAAAATATTTTTTATTTCATTTAATTTTAAAGTAGATATAAATACTCTTCGTCTATATTTTCTTAATATTTTTTAATCTTCATAAAAATTTCAAAATTTGTTTAATTGTGATATTTAGTAATCATTTTTGTCACAGTAATTATTATTATTATTATTTTTGTCAATTATTATAATAATTTTTATTATTATTATTATTATTAAATAAAATATATAAAAATGAAGTCACTAAACTAGTTTTATAAAATGAAATTTTCGGAACAGAAAATGTTATGGCTACAGTTATAAGTAAGTATATAATATATATTTATATGTATATATATTTTTTTACCAATACGTCAAGCCGATATAAATATAAAATTTTTTAGCGAGAAAATACTGGTTCAGGTATATTCAATTCAAATATATACGTAATCCACATATGATAAGATAAAAACTTATATATTTTAATATATATAAATATTGTTTCATTGAAATAAGATTATTTGTGTATAATAAGATGCTGGTTATTTATATATGAAATATAACATATATATATATAGAATTAAAATATCAAATTTAACTCTTTATTTGAATTGTCAATGTGTGTTAGTGTGTGTGTTTGTATGTTGTATATGTTACAAAAAAATAAAAATATAATATACAACAGATTAGTTAATGAAACTTCATTTAATTTTTTGTGATTCGGAAAAATAAAATCTTTTATTTCATTTTCCTATATACAAAAAAAAAAATTAACAAAATAAATACACACAAATAACATATTTATTAAATAAATGTTAATAATCTTTTAATACAGATAAACCACATATAATTGGACCATTTTTCGAACCGATTAAAAGTGGTCCAATTTGGGAGGTAGTCCTATTATATGGATGTGATGGTTTTCGTTTTTCGAAATGAGGCTACTTTAATATACATATATAAATTTTGTTCTTATGCAGGACGCCACTACATACAATATATTGGTGCGAATGAACCAGACGCCGTTGTACAGAGGCGATGAAAATGATTAGATATTTTAAATAATATAAAATGTCTGTACTAAAGAAAATTATTAAAACAACAGCCTACGGATAGAGGTTTTATACAGAAGCGCAAAACATAAACACTAAATAAATTAAATAGGTTATTTCTAAATTGGACACTATAAAATTTTATAATCATGGATAAGATCAGAAGATGGGACAAATTGGTTTGTTTATTCATAATTCTTTATCCTTATTCTTCTATTACAAAAGAACAATTAAATAAAATTCATTGAATCAAACGCAGTCACAAATGCATTAACAAATGGGTATTTAATTGTCTTAAAAACATTTATCCGTCTACGGATCATGTGTCAGCTAAAATGGGAATGTCCTTCTGTTCCTTATTCCTGTGTAGGGTAAACAAAACGGCGTAATTAAAAAAAAATATATGTGTATTTGTTGGCCAATTTAAACCATATTTTAGTTAAAAAAAATGCAAATTATAAAATTATTTCATTTTGCCAACGTGAAAATTCAATTAATTTCTGAAAATTCAAAATTCGGAAAAATAGCGATTATCCGGAAAATGTATTAGGTCACATCCCTTGATTGCAATTTTTCCATAAATTAGCTAATTAGACGTGTGTGCATTTCGGAATATTACCTCGTTTTGACATTATCGTAAAAAATTTTTCACGGACCGCCCTTTTGCATGACATACATAAATGTACAATGTACGTAAAGAATTAAAATAGTATATCTTGATTCTTTACCATAAACCATTTATACAAACCATATTCAAATTTGGTTCAATTAAGAGGTCAGAAAATCCGTAATTAAGGGTAATATATGGTGCATTGGCCCAATTTCGAAGTGATTCGATTAAAGAGTTAAATTTATACATATGTTTTTGACGATCCTTTCTTATACAGTATTAATTTTCGATATTGGTCCGATTACCGATTGGTCCGATTACCGGCAGTGGCGGAGCTGGATATTTTTTTGCCATATTACCAAAAGGATAGGATATTTCAAATGGCACATGCCTAACAAACTAATTATTCTAGAAAAAAAATTTTTTTTTTCAAACAAAATTTTCCGGAAAATTGAAAATTTCTAAATTTTGAATTTTTCGATTACATCCATAGTTTTTCTCCAACTTTTAACGAAAACTCATTCAATTTTTGATATTTCATAGAAGAAAACTTTAAAGTCGCATTTTCGCTTTATCTATACTGTATAAAATATTTATTAAATTTGGTCGTTCACTCATACAGTATCGCTATATTCTCTTTGATTTTTCACTAATTCTTTCATTTTTCTTTGATTTTTCCATTGGAGTGGAAAATTGGCTATATCTTAATATATTCATAAGGGCGACTTTCTAGGTTTCTTCTATGAAATATGAAAATTGAAATTTTAAATTATGCGAAGAACAACGCATAAGTTTCAAAAAAACCCGGGTTGTAATTAAAAAATGGGAAAATTTAGAAAATTCATCGATTTAAAAAAGTGTATTTTGAAAAGTTAGTTCGGTGCACGACCAAATTTTTTTTTATAAATCTCACCGAATTAGACGTGTGCTGTTCAAAATATCCTATCCACTTGGAAATACGGCTAACAATTTCCCAGCTTCGCCGTAGGTTTTACTGTATACATATATATATATATATATATATATATATATATATATATATATATATTGTATATATTTTAAAGTCATCTAAATATTTATTTTATCTTGATATAGTTATATATATAAATTTTTTCTGTATAAAGGACGCATTTGTTAATCTTTATATACTATAAAAATATAAAGTGTTTTATATATATACGTATATAAAATATATAAACTATATATATAGAAAATGGCCGACATGTTATTAACAAGTTTTTTTTTTGTTTTTTAATTTTTTTTTTCTTTCAATCGATTTCATCGTCTCATATATCCGTTGAATTGTTTTACAAAAATAAAAAAAAACTAAATTTTAATCAAGAGTATTTTTTAAAAAAAAAAAATTGAAAATATTTTTCATTTTAAACATATAAAGGAAAATTTCCTAATATTATATTGAAATAAAAGAAAAACAAAAAAAAAAACTATGAAAATTCAAATTTGACTTACCTCTTTAGAGCGGCTGCAATATATATAAGGGGTCTGTAAAACCCCTCAATCATATGGAAAAACTCACTGGTACACAATTTTTTTATTTATTTTATATCTACTTTTTTCAATAAATATAACAGCTCCTTCGGCGTTCTATGTCGAGATATAAAAGTAAATTGTGTTTTTATGTTCTGCTTGCACTTAGTCATTACCACGACGACGCATAAATAGAAATAATTAATTTTCAATTCTATTCTATTTAACTTATTAAATATGTACATATATATCTTTTATTTAAATATATACAATCAATATATATGTTATATTGTATATATTAAATTTTCAAAATGAATATTTTATCTGTATATGATGGTTGGAAATGTTTTACATTTCATAATCATTTATAATCACAATTATATAAATAAATTCACTATATTCATTTGTTACAATATACAAAAAAAAAATTGTTACATATTATCAAAAGTTATATATAAATGTTTTTATATTAATAAATTCAAATAATAAGGTAAAGCTATTCTAGATATAAAATATTGATTAATGATTATTTTACCTTTAGTATATATATAAACAATATAATATGTATATAAAATAACCAAAAAAAAAAATAAACACTTTTATACACACTTTTCAAGAAAAATAAAACCAAAAACAAATAATTAACTGAATTCAAATTAGTCCAATACACCGCGTGCACACAAGAAAAACCTGTCACTTAATTATACGTATGTATATACATAAATATATGTATTTAACAACACGCGGAACAAGAAAAATTTCTCCAAAAACCGTAATTATTTATCCACAGAAATACACTTAAAATTCTTTGAATAAATTACTATATATATATATATATAAATAATTTTTATTTATTTATTTATTTATTTCTATTACTCTTTTCTTTTTATTTTTTCTTATTTGAAACTCTCAACACTGGATGTATTTTTCTATAAAAAATATTATTGTATATTTATAATTCTATTTATATCCATTTTTTTATATGTTGTGCATTTAAATATATATATTTATTGTGTGTACTTTATATGCGCGCGTATATTTGTTTAAAAAAATAATGTATTTAACCAGAAAATTCTTATTTAATTGAATAAAAAAAAACACACTCATTTAATAAAACAGAAAAAAAAAAAATTAGTGCAATTAAACCATTAATTAATTAAATTCCGCACACACATTTAAATATATACTATATATATATATATATTGATGTGTTATATATCCACAACTTATTGTGATATCATTCACTTTTTATTTAGCACTTTTCAAGTTTTTATTTTTAAATATAAAACATTTAAGATGCTCTTATAATATAATAATAATAATATTCAAATATGTATATGTATAATGCAAAATTACGCATAAAAAAAATTCAATTTAAAAAAAAAACCCAATTAATTAAGTTAAAAATTAAAAAAAAAAAATTTTAAGCAATGCACAAAATACACAAATTCGTTTTTTTCTTTCTTTATATAAATGATTTAATTTTATTAAAATAATTAAAAAACTATATACTTTTTTTTTCGTAATTTAGTACAGTATCTATATATATATATTAATATAATATATATATTAATATAATATATATATTAATATATTATTTATATATATATATATTTTTTTAAATGGTATGTAAATGATTTTTGTATATATAAATATATATTCACTTAAGTTATACCGACAATAAGATGGATGCTTTTTAGTCTACGATCAACACTCTACTGGTTAGGTCTAACATATCATTTTAATAATATGGGGCCTGCCTCTTTGGAAGTTGACTTTTCTCGGCGGCTCCAACATCTTATATTTTTTATATCTACATATGTATATCTGTACTGTATATATATATATATATTTTAATAAGATATACTGTCGTATGAATAAAATTGATGATGTTTTTTTTTTTATCTTAATAAAAATTATTATTTTTTTTTATAATAATATAAAAATAATAATAATAATAATAATAAACAATAATATATGTATATATAATTTGCGCTGTAGCTAATTTCTGATTGAATTGGTATATTATTATTTCTTCATGAAATTTTTTTTTTGAGTTGTTATTCTGCATGCGTTCCTCCTATATGTAAAATAATATTTTATATATTATACAAATACATGAAATAAACAACAATTTTAATCAAGTGTGTTTAAACTAAATATATATATATCCAGTTGTTGTATAAATTTAAGATTATATTTTCTACATATATATATATATAACGAATATGAAAGATGGTTGAATGTATTTATATATATATATAATTAATAAAATACACTTATTTAGCTTTAATAATAATAATAATAATAACCACATCATATATATATATATAGACTGTATAATTTAAGCTCACGATAAATACTCGATGCCATCAATATATATTATATATATAATATTTTACATTAAAGCTCTTCGCTTCTTCAATATAATGGAAAATGTTATTAATTCAACATTTTTTTTTTGTTTTACAAATATTTTGATCGTCATTCAATTATTTTTGAACGAAAAACTAAATTTCAATATTGAATGTATATATATTTTTATAGTTTATATACCAGGTGTAGCGGTATGAAGTGAATGGATTTTTGTGAAAATAAAACACTAATCGGGAAAGTGAATAAAATTTTATTCAAAGTATTTACCATTTCTTTCTATACATTTTGACCACCTATCTGGCAATTTGTGGATAAATCATTATCATTGAATTTAAGGCGCAAAAACGACCATATAGTTGGTGCGATATGTTTTAACCGAAAAAAAAAATCCCTGGACCACAGACACTTGGAATTAATCCGTATCCGAAGTTGCGAAAGCAACCCTGGACAGTCAATTTTACCATTTAACACATTAGCAATAAATGTCAATCGTAAGTAATCCCTATGCCTCAATAGGGTGGGCAAATTTAGAAAGCACAGCCTACTCTTATAAGAAAGTAAATGGTACCGATTACTCCACGGAAGACTGTGCAAAGCAAACATTAAAAATCTTCGTTGAATGGATTCAATTCTTTCAATATCCACTATTCAATTCTTTCAATGTGGCGACCACAGCAATGTGATAAGTATCCGATAAGCGCCCGTCAAATAGAACTCTATACATGCGTGATTGTAAAAATGATCCTATCCATGATACGAAATTTGGATGGAATCCTATCCTTGTTATAGCCATGTAAAGTAAAATAGAGTGCGGTTAATTTGTCAAAAGCCTAAAACAAAATCAGCAAAAATGCAGTCAATATGAAAGTTATACTGCATATGCAATATGAAAGTATATGAAAGAAAATTACGAATTCCAATAAATTGGTGGTTGTTGATCGTCCATTAATAAAACCATGTTGTTCTATATTAACTAGATAGCTTAAAGTGTAAAAAAACTTTGACCATTTTTTTCTATAGTATATGGCAAGCAAAAATGTGGTTATCGCAAGTGGTACGTAAAATAGGACAAGTTTTCACACACACTTTTTAGAAAATCGTCTATATCTTTTGAAGCAATGATGCGATTAACAAAATTTTCTACTATGAAAAATAAGAAATTGATTGAACTCTCAAATTCAAACTTAATGAATATTGAATAAAAACTGTATCTATAAATCAAAATTTGAGAAATTGAATTTTCCGGAAAATTTTGTGGGAAAAAATTTTTTTTTTTTGTATAGTATAATTAATTTATTTTTAAACATTTAACTTTATGAATACCATCCATCCCGTTCTGGTCGTCAGAACAAATCTGAAAATAAACCTGGCATTTATTATGTTGGATCGTGGTAAAATTGATAAATTGAAAATTAATTTTCTATATATTTTTTTTTAGACATGTATCTTGCTATTATATGTTTTGTTTATTAAAAAATATTATTCAATTTTATAATGTAATTTAAATATCTAAATATAAAGTAGATTTCAAATAAGTATATTGAATTTGCATTAAATTCATTTTAAATATAAAATATATAGGTTCATGGATGCGTTTATACTTGACTGCATATATAAAGTATATACACTTTTTACACCTTTTTTAAAATTTACAAATACTCTACATACATAAACATAATTTAACCATAATCGAATACCGGCCAACAAATCAGCCAACAGAAACATCTGATGCATTTTTTATTTTTTAAAAGACGAAGCACAAGATGTTACTATTGACAAATCTGGATTCAGATAATCGAATCAGATAAAATAAAGATATTTATACAATCAATTTTGATGAACAAATAGTATATCGATGGATGTTTACTATCATACAATGCAATGTTAATGTTAAATTTCATACTCTTCGAAATACCCTTGGTATGGTTAGTGTTAATATAATAATACTTTGCACGAAAAAAATAATTCATATTTTTATATACAATAAATATTTGTTTATATTACATTGATCTCAATAACAACAAGTATTACATTATATATATATTAACTTGGAAGTTAATACAGGTTCATTAAATCCATTGAGTATGCATTTATTATATTAATGTATATATACTTATATTTATTACATGTACTGAACCGCATATTTACTTGGTTGTTTCATATATATATATATATATATATATTTATAGGATTTATATTTATAGGATTTATACATGAATTATTTATTTTTTTCAATCTCTTTCTTCTGAAAAATTGCGTCTATTTTGGTATAATTACGTCATCGCTTAATTTTCCGATTAAAATATTTCATATATTCAGGTGAATTATTATAATACATTGACTTATTCTTAATTATTGATTTTTAAACGCAATTGAACCCAAAATTGAAGTCAAACTTCTATACATAATCGATATGGAGCACCGCTCTAATTTATACATAAAATACAATAATATATGTTCATTTATGTAATGCATAAAAGTTATATTGAGAGGTGAACAAAACTGACTGAAAACATAATATTGGGAAAATAAATAATAATAATAAATCTCTACCAGGCAAACACCTGAAACATTAATCACGTACTTGTGGAAACGGAAACGTTACCGAGAATCTAAATGTTTGGATTGGATTCCAAACCCCAATACATAAAATTTCAATCAAATATATTAAAACCTCATTGGGAACAGAAAAAAAATCGGAAAATTCGAGAAATTAAGTACGTATACTTTGAAGAAATCGACTTGAACCTGACATAACCTTTAATTTCTCGAGTAGAAATTTTTGAAGGTAACCGAACTATCGAGCGATACCTTTTTTCCAAGTTTGTAGTTAAAGCTTCATATTTCACGAAGAAAATTAAAAAAAAAAGTCACACCTGAAGAATAGGTTTTTCCAAAAACGATCTTAACTGGGCACATATTGATTGTACAAATATATGCTTACCCGTGACCTATTCTGACAACTAATTTTTGCTTTTAAGTCCCACAGGTATGGTAATTCTATGTCTAACTGCTTTCAAGATGCTTTCCGTAAAAACCTATTTGCCACTCTACAGAAATATGTTATCCAGGTTCCGGTTTACATAGATAATCAACCCCAAAACCTAACTTTATAACTTCCAAACTATGACAAGTCGATTGATAAAATAACTCCAAAACGATTTAAATACTTGAACATCCGAGGCCATCGCCTATGGTCTGGCTCCTTGCGATTCATGAGCATTACTTAAAAAAAAATGTTTTGGATGAAAAAATAAATAAAATGCAAAAGTTCTAGTTGTTCTAGTTGACGCATAATACCATAATACCAGTTTTGGTAAGTTTCAGGTTATTAGCTGATCAAGGAACAATTGGGTAGAACCTTCATAATTACATTTTTCCAATTTTGGAAGTTACATTACTTACGTAATTCTAAATATAATTTAATAGAACTAGTTACGTTTTCTGACTACTTCTTTTACCTTTCAAATTTCACATTTCTTATTTCTATTTCTTATTTCTATTTCTTATTTCTATTTCTTATTTCTATTTCTTATTTCTATTTCTTATTTCTATTTCTTATTTCTATTTCTTATTTCTATTTCTTATTTCTATTTCTTATTTCTATTTCTTATTTCTATTTCTTATTTCTATTTCTTATTTCTATTTCTTATTTCTATTTCTTATTTCTATTTCTTATTTCTATTTCTTATTTCTATTTCTTATTTCTATTTCTTATTTCTATTTCTTATTTCTATTTCTATTTCTATTTCTATTTCTATTTCTATTTCTAGTTCTAGTTCTATTTCTATTTCTTATTTCTATTTCTATTTCTATTTCTATTTCTATTTCTATTTCTATTTACATTTCTATTTCTATTTCTATTTCTATTTCTATTTCTATTTCTATTTCTATTTCTAAAAATATTTGTACAAAGATTAAAATTAAGAATATGTTGTTTTATGCATTAAATATAATATAATATTGTAAAAGACAAGTAGGTATTTACAGCGAGTATACATACATCATATATATATACGGCTATTTCACGTTCACTTCTTAATTTTTATCAAAAAGAAAAACATGAATTAATATATAATAATTGCCCTCATCTTATATATCATATACGTGTACGCATTTTTAAATATATATGTAGGTTTTCTGAACATGATGATAAAGTGTTGGTTATTTTTCTTCAAGTTATTGTTGGTGTTTTGTTATTGCTGTTATATTAAACTCTACTGTGTGGTGCTGTATTACTTTTTTTTTGTATTCATTGTTTATTTTTCATATTTGTTGTTTTGTACAAATTTGGGATAGCGGCACCAATGTGTCTACACTTGCATTTACTTTAAAACTTCTCTATATTAAACATTTATATATATAGTATAGGTATTTCTATATATACAATATTATTTGTACATAATGTACATAATTTTAATGCGGTATGTTTCTTTTTTATTTTCTTTATTATTGAAGAGTTCATTCTGCGCTATGTAATAATGCGTACCAATTGTAATATATTATAGATTTTTTACAATATATTTACAATTATGCATACAAATAGATATTTATCTATATAATAGGTTGCATATACAGATATTTATTTGTTTATAGATGCAGAAAGATAAAAACATTAAAAGATTCAAAATATTTGTATAAAGAATTGTGAAATGTCACACCGATAAAATGTGTGTGTAGATAATTGTAATATATATTCAATATATATGTACATAAATATATAATAAATACATATTCAGTAAGTAGAAATACATTAAAATTAAATATATGTACATATTTTAAACACACTTTACGCTTTTCAATTTACG
This sequence comes from Dilophus febrilis, assembly GCA_958336335.1. Classification (NCBI taxonomy): domain Eukaryota; kingdom Metazoa; phylum Arthropoda; class Insecta; order Diptera; family Bibionidae; genus Dilophus; species Dilophus febrilis. Next base: position 34,328,811 of record OY284471.1, read on the forward strand.
ACAATAAATGTATATATATATATATATATAGCACATAGTTCACTATATATATGTGTACCTGCACTCTTAATGCGTATAAAAATATAAATAAGTATATCTACTTTTGCTTTATGTATTTATACTATATGCACGAACATATAATATAAATATATTAAAAAGATATAAAATAATGTAAATAAAAATACCTGTCTATTTGAATGTTTTTTTTTTTCAAATATTTATTTACGCTTTTTTATATACCTTTTATTTTATATATACCATTGTAATTAGGTGTATAGATTTTTAATTTCATATATATTTATATATATAAATAAACGACGTTAAAAATTATTATTATAAATATTAAAAGCATTATTCAAACAAAATTTATTTAAATACTATTTTTATGATAAAGAAAAATTTCTAAATAAAATTATAGTAAACTTATAATAAGGAAAACTATAAGATAACTATTAATGAAAATATACCTATATATAAGATTTTTGTTTATGTCCAAATCGAATCCAACTGATATTAGATAATAGAAATAATTATAATGGATGGGATATTGCACAGTAGGATGCTTGGAAATTGAATATCACTTATTGGTATTGTTTCGTTCTGATGGTAAAAATGTTTTGTCAGCGTATCAGGCTATAGTGACAAAACCAAAGCAACGCAAAGGAAACCAAACATTTTGTTGGCGTTAATAAAATCATAAATTATCTGCTCCAATATTCTGCTCCATCAATTATCAATAATATTGGTACTATATTTATCGGATCTATACCATATTTTTATCGAATACAATCATCAAGGATAGAAGTTTTCAAAATATCTGTGTACCACCAATCTACCACCAATAGTTGTAGAGAAATCGATATTAATAAAATTGCTGGAATACATGACATTCTGCCTATTGTTTTTAAAAGAATGTATATTAAATGTAATATACCCACTAAGAAAAGCTGTTTAATAACTCATGGAACATTTCCATCATCTTGCTTATATACACTACACCTATTTCAACAAGGGGTGTAAAGGATTTCTATTCCTTTGAATTATCGGGCCTCTTAATTTAGGTTTTTTTTTTGTATCACGTAACACATGCGGTGAATTCATTTGCCTAAAGTCTGACAAAGTAAAGTTGAATTTGTTTGCGAAAGAAGCGATTTATTTTTCAATGATATTCGGGTATTGTTTATCTTTAAATGTTAAGGAGTGTCGCGGCAATTCAAATGATACTGCCGCTTATTTGGCCAGCAAATAGAGTGGCCTACAAGATCGTCTGCATTCAATATTAAATTCTTATTAAATTTTTATTCAAAAAAAACTTCTGCATTGTAATCATATTCACAAGAACTAGATTATTTTTATTTATTGTGTTCAAAATCTCTTTGTTTTTTTTCTCATCATCACGACACGACGGTGGAGCACTTTTATGAAATGTAAATTTGATAACCATTTGCGTAGCGTAAATAAATACAGTATCAGCATCAAGCACATCGTTGCATTAAAGAAAGAATCAGATCGGTATTTTTGAAACCGAAAATCCAATTAGCAAAAAAGGGAGAAACAAATTAGCATCGAAATGTTCAGAATATGAAAGAGCATAGTGGGACAGTATTATATATGGGATAAATTGCAGGAATAAATCATTACATGAAATGCAATTTAACATTTTATTTGAATCTAAAATATTCGAAACTTTATGATTCGTGACAATTTAAAGCGAGACAAGAACCAGAAGAAACGCTTACTATCGAAATGACTTGGTGGTGCCGTTGGTAAGGCATCCAATCCAATTGTAGGTGGTCACTAATTCAAATCCTAGCCGGCAAATTTTTCTGTGCCTGTTCTGATTTGAATTCATGAACTAAGTCACCATTTATTCATTGGGATCAAATTAATTAATATCTTTGGTATATAATGTCGGACGCGCATCCAAAGATTAACAAAGTCTACACATACACAGACACATTAAAATCACATTAACATTTAACATCAATGGGTTATTGGATAGTCCAAAGACCGGTAAATAAATATAATAATAATAATTTTATAATTATGTTTAATATTCTAAATGACGTGCAAAGCACAATATAAAATTCATTAAATTAATGATTCTCAGCATGATTACGATTGATTGCGATTGATAAATCGATTTTATTAAAATACACATTTTATGTGTTATATAAGGTAAAGAAATATCATTAATCCTGTTGATATGTATAGAGTGGACTAATTATTTACCTTTCGTAATGTAGTAACGATTAAAAAAAATTTTTTCACTATACCTATATATTATCAATGCTAGTGATGAACGTTCAGTTTCCGCTTTACATTTGAAAAGCAGGGGGATAAACAACCGTTTAAGAAATTCAATATCACAAACAAATTTGACGCAATTATCAACAATTTGTATCAACAATAATTTGAAAATGATTTAACACAATCATAGTCATATGATAGAAAAATTATTTTTTTGGGTCTTCCCAGTGGGCTCCAAGTTATCAGAATATGGAGTTGGGTGCTTTATCAACCGCGTTTACACCAAACATATATATATATATATATATAGTCGAACAACAAGATGAAATTTTTTAAATTTAACTTCAGTAACACTTCTTCAGACAGAATATAGATATATATAGAAGAATATAATTAAATGATTCATACTCATTTTACTTTCCATATATACAATAAATTGTAATTAAAATATTGCGATGTTAATTAATAAATGTATACTCTTTTAGTTTTCAAAATTTATACAGAATGCATTTCTCAATCTTTTAAATTATCCCATAAACCGTGCATTATATCACACATATATATGATCGTAAAAGTGTATGCAGTGCAATAATATTTTTTCCAATTTTTAATTGGATTCTTTTTTTTTTAATACAATTAATAATATAATTTTAAATCAACACCACGCGAGACGATCACGACACAATATGAAATTTCTTCAACATTTATAATAAGTTATTTTACTAATTGTTGTATGTTATTTATTATGTATCGTGTATCTGTGTTTTTTTTTTATTTAATTTTAAAATAATGTATAATCTCTATATATATACAATAATATACTATTCGTAAGTAATAAATAGATTTTGAACTTTTGAAGTATTACAATTATTAAACAAAATAAAAAAAAAAATTCTTACAAAAAGACCGTTACATTACACACATATTTACTCTGCATAAGTATATGAAAAAATATGAAAATAATATGTAATATATGTATAATATATTGCTTCTATTTGAAAACATACGAGAATTTCAAAAAATAAAATTAAAAATACCTTCGATTTTGTACGTACGCCGCAAGATATAAAGTATTTGTATATTATATATACACAACACAATCGATATAAACTTGTTTGTGTCAATAAATGAATGATTTTTTTTTATCTTCTCTTCTTAAATATGCGTACGTGTTTTTTTTTATATAACAAAAATATATATATATATAAATAAGAAACAAACAATTTTTACACACATAAAGTATAATTGGTTTAAATAATACAATATTTTAAATAAAAAAAAAGATATTGTAAATAAATTTGTGATTGTTTTCAATATAGGTATATATACCTTTTCTTTTTTATTTTATCGAATGTTAATTTCATTATTATATAATATCATTAATTTTAAAATTGGTTCGTGATTACGACAGAATCGGTTAAACATATGCCCGGTAAACACCGGCATTCAATTTTCGGTTAGCTCGAAAACGAAATCACTTAACCATCCATTAGGTATAGACGAGTTTGTTCATGCCCTTTTCCGATTTTAAAATGAAAAAATATATGCAAATATTGCGCCATTAATATATAAATGGTCCAGGACTTAATTTGAAAATTTCATTTTGAGCTATGGCCAAATAATTCAATCATTTTTTATAGTTTCATTTGTGATTCAGCGAAAACCGGTATTTTCCATTGGATCCTTTCAATAAACTGAAATTTAGTAATTATGGTGCAACCTGTAAGAATTATACACCAAAAGTGGTGTTATAAATACCCTATAAACTTTAGTACTGCCGAATTGAGGAATTCATTGAATTTGTGTAAAAAGCCAATAGTACTAGTCACCCTTTTAACTGTTACTACTCTTTCATTTTAAATAGTTTTGCAAAAAATAGATCCTTAGAATATGGAGTAATCTAACGGGAATTAATGACTTTTGGATTATTGCATCATGCCATACTTGTTGTCCACCCCCTTAATAATGTGTAGTGAAATTTGGGTTTTTGCATGAGAGAATTGTATGTTTTTGATTTTTGAGGTATGTCATAAATACCACATTAAAAAATGTATTGTAATAAATGTAAATGTAAATGTAAATGTAAATGTAAAATGTATCAGTTATTAAATTGCATAGTTAACCAATAATATTGCGCTATATAATAATTGCTATCAAAAACAAATAGTTTTTGTTGTGCAGAAATCCAAATTTCGAGTTTTTCCCATATAACCAGGGGTGGGGGGCTTAGTATGTTTGGACACTCCGCTTACTTTTCAAGGTAGAAAAACTTTTTTCTTTTTACGAATTTTTTCTCCGTCCCATCCAGGCGTTTCCATCCAAAACTAAGGGATGATTATAGAAATATCTCTTTCAGTTTGACTTGAATTGACTTGAAAATTTTGGTCTGGAAGTTTCATGAAAAATGAAGAATTTTTTTGGTCTGGGAAATTATTTTTTTATTATTTTTGATCCAAATTTTTGGCGTTTTTATATCAATTACACCACCGAGTGATATGAATCCTGTGACGTTTCGTTATCGTTCATTAAACTAAAACATAATAACTATCTATATAATTATGGTTTTACTTAAAAGTCATGTGAATTTAATGTAAAGACGCGTAGCGTATAACATGAATAATTATGTTTTTTTCTAAATATTTTTTGAATAGGGGGATTGCCGCATGCAAACTCTATATTGGGTGAGAATAATGGACAATTTTATTCCAATTTTATGGACCTCTAAAATACATTTTTTCGCTTCTGTATATCTGGAATCCCGAACTATATATATATATATATATATGTATATGTTTAATTATCTTTTTTTTTCGTTTCTTTTTTTTTCTAAATTAAAAAAAACCAAATAAATATAAAGACCCTGATAAATATGATAATTAAATATCGGAAATCGCAAGCTCGCATTTAAGAATACTAAAGTATATTTTAGACCTACATTTTATTATGACGCTAATTGAATTTATATAGAGAAAATATTTGTATTTCTTTTTATATACATACATTTATGAAATTCAAAATCCAAAAGATATTTTTTAAAATAATATATAAATATCAATGAATATTTTATAATATAAATTCGTATTTGATTGATTTATATTTATCAATGAATATTTTTAAAAAACACATCCGTGATACGAAATCCTCATATGTACGTATATATCAAAAAAAAAAGTCAAATTTTTTAAAACGAAATTGCAAACACATTTTATTTATATACAAAAAAATTATTTTAGTTAAAATTTGATTTATATATTGAAAATTAAATAACACAAAAAAAATTAAATTAATTTTAACAACACGATCGTTTCGAAATTTTGATGATATTAAACATATTCAAATAATAATAATAATAATAATAATAATATTGTGATGATTAAATTTTGAATGGTATTTAACAAAAAAATAAATTCTATTAAATATATTCATCGTCTTTATAATATTATATGTGTATTATTACTGGTATATGGTATTAGATTATATTTATACAATATAAAAAAAAACATCATATATATATGCCGTCTATTAGTCTGGCAAAGTTATATTCCTTAATTAACAATTATAATTGCTTGTTTTTTATTTTTTAATACTATATTTTGTATATATACACAGCTTGTGCGTTTGTTAAGCATATATATTCAAATAGAAACATTAACCATATAATAATAAGAACATTGAATATACACACATATCACTATCATTAATATTCATATATATATATATATATATATATATATATATATGCATACGTAATCAAGTGTGCAAAAGATGTGTTTGTTCTGTTGTTTTTTTTTATTTCAATACTTCTCTATATTCTATTCTGTTTAGTTTTCTTCATAATTAGTTATAAATGAAAAAAAAAATGTTTTTCTTTTTCAATAGAGTGGGTGGTGGATTTGTTTTAATAGAGAAACCGGATATGAGTAAATCAACTGAAATGTGATATAAGAACAAACAATTATAAAGATATTCATATATAGTTGTTTGTTTTTAATAAAAGAATTATTACACGTTTGTTTTGTTTTTGTTAAAAAAAATTCATATATATATAATATCGTAAAACGCAATATACTTTTTAGCATTTATATGTATATATTATGTATTATAGGATGCATTAAATATAACTAATTAAATATTTAGATAATATATACATATATAGGCATGCAAAGATGCAATAATGTGCAAATAAATGTAAATATTATAACATGCGGATAAGTGCGCGAAAAGACATTACATATATTGAATGATAGAAACAGGAAAATGTGTAGTTTCCCGAGTCTAAATGCGTTGAGATAATTTCATGAAAGTTTGTATCCGCTCTTTTAACGCTTTATATGGTAAACGTAAGAAAATCCCGATATTTCAAACCTTTCCCATTTTCCATTTCCCAAAAAATTACTGTTCGAAAAATCATTATATGTACTTGAAAATTTTGTTATATAAAAAATTGTGATAGAAAAATACCGTGTAAGAAAAATTAAATACAATTTATAAAATATGAAAATAAAACTGAAAGAAATCAGAACAAACAATACATTCGGCATAACAAAATATATGTAACCATCACTACAGATGCCAACACCCAAAATTTATTCCAAATCGAATTGATTTGTTGCGTATACATTGGTCTAATAGCAGGAATTATTGCACATTTGTTTAGATGTAACTATTAAAATGCAAATATTTTGTCCTATACAATAATTGATTTTCTATATACAAATATTACTAATAATGATAATAATAATAATTATATATATTATTTATATTGTCTTTTATAATTCGCTTATTTTTATATACTATATATATTTGACTTTGACTTTGTTTAAATGTTACATACAACGACCGCACTTCTTAATTAAAATCACATGCAATTTTTTAGTATATTATATATGTTTATAAAAAAGTTGTTAATTATTGAAAATATTTAAAAAAAAATTAAAATTTTTGTTTATGTAAGTCAAATATTTGTTGAAATATGTTATAAAAGGTACATTATTGTTAAGACCTTATTGACCACGCAGCGTTGGAAGCCTTCGCCTTAAAAAAGATTAATATAAAAAAGAATAATGCTATGGAGAAAATAGTTGGAATGGAAAAAAATATGACATTGAAAAACCGTTATAGAATGATTGGATCATTTTCCAATTGTGTTCCGAGATTTAAAAAATGTTGCTATAGAAAAAGCAATTGAAATTATGCTATGGGAAAAACAGTGTTCCAAGCTCTACTTTACAAAAACAAATCCGAGATTTACAAAAAATTACAAAAAATGATGCCATGGAAAAACAGTTCAAATAGTTGGAAACTTTTAAAACATAACTATTGCTTTTCTAATGCCCATACAATTCGACAATGGACAATAAAATGAAGTATGTTCCGATATTCTCCAATCTTATAATTTTGAAGAGCAATTTTTGTAGGTATATTTTTGTAGGCAATTTTTTGTAGGTATATATATGGATATTTTTTATAAACAATTTTTTTTTTTCATATTCATTTTAAGTATATTCAAAATAAACATTAGATTTATTTATAATATGAAGTCATAAGTTCGAAAAACATCTAAATGATCAACGCAATTCAGGTCAAATTTGACATTAAATTCAATTGCTTTTGCTATACAGAAATTCTGTTGAACGAAATGACAAACAGAAAATGTTCTGTTTTCGTGAATGAGCAACACCAACAGAATAGATATTGTATCGTTTGAATCGGTTTTGTGTATATTCGCAAATTGAGCAACAACAAAAGACACAGAAATTATTTTTCTATTTCGGTTTTTGTTGCATACTTCTCCGACCCTTAAGAAATAATAGAAAATAATAATATATACATATACAGTTGAAAAATGAAAAAAAAAATGGTTATAATTAATATAATGAATTGAATTAATGAAAAATTACATAAATTTAATTCAATGCAAAGGTTGTTTAGAAACAGCTGATCGCAATTTCAGTGTCGCATATCCATAGGAAATAATTGCTATATACAATCAACCGGAGTGATAATTCTTATAGATTCTTGAATTATATTATATGCTAAATTCGAAATTTTGGTTATTTAGAAGATCCACCAACAAGCTTTCTCTAAGCTTTGAATTTAGATTTACATAAAAATTTTCATGAATTAAGCATTGATGAATTTGCCGCGAATGAATATGTGAATGCATCCGTTGTCAAAAATAAGTTTGTATATTAAATTAAACATAACCATATGCATTATAGTAAATTCACAATGAATTCTGTTTCTATTCTGTTATTGTTGCGACTTAACTGTGAAATTTGTGAAATGTGTGTGAAATTTACAATTGTTTATGAACCTAAAAAGTAATTTATTTATCGATTTTAAAAATAGATGTAACGAAAAAAATACTCCAATTGCTGCTATTAAAAACACGTTGAAGTTTCGGATTCGCTGCAACAGAAACAGAAACATAGCAGCAGAATCCAGTACATATTTTTCATAAGATTATGTTATTGTTTCTGCTACAGCAATTCTGTTGAGCGTATGAACAATAGAAAATGTTCTTTTTTTATTCCAAACTTGTATGTTAACATTGAACAGCAACAGAAACCGACATTTTCTTTGTATTAGGGAATTTAATACAGAATTTGCAGTCAAAAACCTATACAAATATATGTATATATAATATAAAAAATTTTAAATAATAACAAACTACCGTCGAACTCAAACCGCGGCGACCTTCATCACACAAAAATCTTTAAAAACCCATATCGCTTGAATTGTTCAGACATTTTTATAGCATAAATGTGATGATACTGGTGTCATTTGTTTGGACATGGCCCCCGATATTTTTTGTTAAACCAGTCCAATGATCAACTTGAAATTTTGCAAGAATTATTCGGTCATCATAAATAACCATTTGACATCATAACTAACCATTTGGCATAATAACAGTTTTATGAATGAAGATACAGAAACGGGTGTTTTTTGTCGAGGCTCTTTGGTTACATTTCAGATAGAACCTATATAGTATATATGCATAAAAAATTTTAAGTACCTACCGAGGATATCCATAAAAAATGCCAAAGGTCACTCCAATGGTTTGGTTAATGGCCGGACATATTCAAGATTTATTTATTCCCCTGGTAGAATAAAGTTATTTGGATAAATAGGAAAAGAGGAATTTTACAAAACGTTATCTAAATCTTAAGCATTTCTAATCTACCAAGATATTTTTACCTTTGAATTTATACCAATAATCATATTCAATTCAATTATATTATTAATTTATATATGTCATATATAGAAAATCCCAATTTATATATAAAAATGTATTATCGTTTTTTTTCTGTAAAAAGCATAAACAATTAAAAAATTTTAAGAATTATAATAAAGATATGTATGACACATAAAAAATGACCTAATTTCATAACACCAAAAAAAAAAAAGACTATATAAAAGTGATAAAAGACAAACAGAAATATAAAAAATACTTATAATTATTATTGTATCTTTAATAGTTTAATATCAATATTTATTTATAATTACAAAAATTTTAAGTAATAAATTTTAATAATTAAAATAGGTCATAAACTTTCCTAATAATAATAATAATTAACATCTGTATAAATATAAAAAAATATACATATTATAATTAATTGTTATAAAAATAAAAATGTATATTAATTTAAAATCTAAAAATATATTTCTCGCTCAACATCATTTTTATATTGTCATCACTTGACTGTATATTTATATTCTATTAATATATTGTATTAAAATATTAAATTATTACTTTTAATTATTTATTTCTATTTTTGTATATAAATTATTTTATTTCTATTTTATTATTATTTTGAATTTTAAATATGCTGATACTTTGTATATTTTATATATTTTCATATTGTTGTTTACGAGTGGTTAAATGTGGTTGTCGACAAATTATAAAATATATTAAAAACTATAATTTGAAGAACTTGAAGAAATTTAATAATTGAAAAGTAAATACTATATATAGTGATTCAACTTACCGCAGGTAAGTCATTCAATTGGAATCATTAAAATATGTATATCCATAACATTTGTTCCTGTATGTCCGGTTATTATATGATAATTATTATTTATTGTTTTATTAAAAAAATTATATGAATCATTATTATCAATGTGCTCGATAATCGATGATAATAATAAATTATCATTCTCAATAAATGTTTCAATTAATTTGGAATTTCCAATAGCACCGGCTGCAATTGTTGGTCCATCAATTCCATCCGTGCCGGCTGATAACAACGAAATATTTGGTAATTTTTTAAATTTATAACAATCATAGGCAAAACGTAATGCTAATTCTTGATTTCGTCCACCTAATCCATTACCGGTCACATTAACTGTAATTTCACCGCCAGCCACCAAACAAATTCCATTTGATTTAACCTTTTCCGATAATATCAGCAGTAAATCATTTAAAAATTGTTCACGAATATATAATATCGGTTTTAAATTTTGTACGATAATTTCCAATTCATTTATGGATATTAAATTTTGAATAAAATTCTGAATGGCAAATGATAAATTTAAATAACCATTTGATATTGCAATAACATTTCCTTGTATTTCACTTGATAAACATAAAGATTTATAATTCATTGCCTTAAGACCATCGATAGCCTCTTGAATTGCCACTTTATTATTACCAATAATATATGATGATGAATTACATATGGTTTTTAATTTATTATTATCACCATCGCCGTCATCGAATGGCGATAAATTGTGAATGTTTTCTTGATTTCCATTATTCAATTCATTTATTAAAATGGTTTTAATTGAATCGCATACGGAATCCCATAAATGATATTTTTTTAATATGTCTTGGGATGATTCTAAATTTATTTCATTGCCCCGGCACAATTGAATTGTTGGACCACTAGCAATAATATCCAATGGATCATTTATAACATCCGATAATATTAATGATATAATTTTATGTGCGTTTTTGGCCATCTTCAATAATTTACCACCTTTAATGGCGGATATATCACGACGAACAATATTTAATTCTGTTATTGTCGCCCCACATCCGGCTAATCTCTTAATTAATTTTATTTTTTCATCTAATGTTATCGGTGCCATTGGTAACGGTAATAATGCTGAACCACCACCCGATATCAATACAAATAATATATCATTATCGGTTAATTGGGTAATATAATTTTGAATTTTTCTGGCCGTACATTCAGCATAATGATCGGGTATATTATTTTTAGCTCCTTCATACACACGAATCACACTGTTTTCACGTAATTTCACATTCGCATCCGTTTGGAATTTTTCCATTGTACCAAATGGTACACTTAATATTCCATATTTTAATCGATTTCCTAAAATTTTTTCCACTTCACAAGCCATACCAAAAACAGCTTTACCAAATCCAATAAGATGGCATTGATGGTATGGTTTTAATTTTAATATTTCTACGTTATCATCACCATCCATTGATGAATCGCTTATTTTTATTTCTATTTCAATTTCGTTATGGTTATTTCCAATAGGTTTACCACCAGCAGCATCAAGATCATCAACGGGGGGAATCATCATTATAGTATTCGTTGTTGCCGTCGTTGAAGAACTAAATGATGATGTCGATGATGACTGTATTGTATTTTTTATATTTATTTCTAAACATTTTTTTTGTTTATTATTATTAAATAATGTTATTGGTTTTACCGATTCGACACACTTATTAAATACATTTTTTAAAATATCAATTTCACTTCTATTATTTATATTCATATTATTTTTATTTGTATACGCACGTTTAAAAAAGCATAACGATGCTAAAGAAATTATTTGATCTTTTCTTGAAGTGGTAATAATAATAATATTTTTCACTGACACTCTTAATTTTAATGTTGAAAACATTTTTATTTTATATTTTCATTTTTCGATTGTGTTTTTCCTTATTTTTTTGGTAATTCTTTATCTATACATATTCATATATACAAGTGGTGATGATGATGATGATAATGATGATAATGATTATGATAATATAAGTATATGATAAGAGATTTGGTGTAAAATAATTTTTATTATACCCTCTACCATTCAATAGATATAAGACACATTTTATCAATGTATTTTTTTATTATATAGATGGCAGTTTTTTGAAAATATATTTCGATGTTGTTAACGGTGTCATCTAATGTGAATTGTTTTGTATTTTATTTTCGGTTTGTATATGAAAATATTAACCCATAAAGTACTTAGGTTAAATTCTATAAAATATTATTAGGATTTCATTATAAAGTATCGAATTTAATCTTTAAAATTATCAATTATATTATTTCCCAAAGTACTTTGATTTATGCATATTTTGTTAGATTTCTCGAGATGGTCTGATTTTCCAGATTTCCCGAGAAAAGTCGGTTCCTTAACGTTTTCTCTATATCCGAAAGAAATCCATACAGAAATCCAATCATTCAAGAAGAAAAGGCATACAACATGTTACAAAAAAATAATGTGTTATAAATAGATAGTGTTTGTTTGGACAACTAAAAAACCGCAGTTTCAAATGATTGACGTAAGATTTACAGTTACAATAGAAAAAACCCTAAAATCAATTCATCAAACTATCAATTCTTCCATTATTGTGTATTACATAATATTGCTGCAAAGTTTCTCAATGATTCAGGCTTTAATGACGATGAATTTATAAGTGTATGATTGTCTTAACTATTAAGATTAAGATAAATTTGAAAAATGTGAAAACATTGCTCAGCCTTGGTCAATCCATAAACAATTCTCAATAAGACTGTGATAAAATATTCAAAACATAAAAAAAACGTGATTTCATGAAAAATCAGGAAAAAGGTATCCTTATTATTTTTGAGGTATTTAACAAAAAAAAAAAGGATACACCAAAACAGTTTATTAATCTGAAAAGCAATAACCTGCGTTTTAACCGGAAATTGTTTTCTAAGCGTTCAATGCATGAAACAATATGGCGGCAATCCTTTTATATAAATATAAGGATTTCAAATAATTAATAATTCTAATTTAACAATAACAAAATTTATTATATATACTCGTATATTAAATATTACAAAAATATATTTAATGTATATTTTAACGAAGAAAATTATTTTCTAATTGTAGATATTTTTTTAATGATGATTGAATTCCTGTAGCATACGGCGATTCTTTATTGGTATAAACAAAATAATTTCCCGATGTTCTGAAAATATATACATAATACATAAATCATTCATTTTTATCAGATAATTTAACAAATTTTTATAAGATAATTTGAAATATTTTTTTACATTACGAAATGGATTAATTATACAATATTACAAGAATTTTTATATATAAAACAAAACAATAAATGTATATTTGTAATTCACTTCCGTATGATAAATGATGCATATTCAAATGACGACATATTTATAGAAATAAAAAATATCAACGGATAAAAAACCAATAAATTTACCTAATATTATATATAAAACAAATAAATATTTTCCATTTACCGACATCGCAAAAAAAGAAAAAAAAACAATAAATACTTAAAATATTGATTAATTTGTTGTTTTTAAATGGTAGATATATGTTTATAATTAAATATATATACGGTTATGATATAATACAATTAAACATATATGGAAATGATTATTGCATATTCATTTTTTTTATTATTATTATTATTATAAAACAATAATAATTAGACACAGAAAAAATAAAACGAATTGTCATACGGCCTAAATTTTTAAATCTTATGTAATTATATTACAATATATCATATAATAAACGCTAGGTTTTTTTATTGCTAATCGAAAAAAAAATATGAAATATACAAGGACGTTTGACGTAATTTATTAATTATGTACATATGTCAAATATACATATATAGTTATTAATGATCAAATTTTGATAATAGATTAATATAATATTATAGTTTTAGCAGAGCAATACGATATTAATGAATTATCGCAGAATCAGTGGATGTGGGCTTTTAAAAGGTACCTGCGTTTAAAAATAAATTTATTATAATACAAAAAAAAAAGAATGTTTTGGAATTTTTTTAATGACAGCCATAATTTTCCTCAACTTTTCATTTTCCTTAAATCATTTTAAAATAAACGCTACCTCCGATTTTTCATAGAAGAAAATTTTGAAATTGCATTATTAGTTCAACAGATATGAACGATTTTCCATTAAATGGTCTGTTTCCCATTTCTCTAGACCTGTAATTCGTGACCACCGAAATTAGGAACATTTACTATAGCAAAATATTAAACTGATATAATCGGTCTATTGGACTAGACATTAATACTATGAGATAATTCTCATGGGCTAAGTTGCACAGCGTTCCAATTTTGTACCCATAAATTTTGAATGGGAACTACTTGACCAATTGGGTTGAAATTTTTAAAATCAGATTTTTTTTTAATAAAACTCGAAGTTCAGCTCGAAGATGGGATATATGTCAGAGTAGCATTAATGCGAGGAAAATTTCACGATATTTTCAAGACGATATTATGTAAGGCAATCATAAAAGAAGATGGAATTTTTAATTTTTCGAATTACAAACATAGTTTTTCTCCAAATTTCATTTTCTTTGCATTTTTTAAAAATTCAATCAATGCCTGATTTTTCATAAAATCGGGCCCTTTGATTCAAAAGATATAGCTGTTTTCCAAAAAGTTTAACCGAAATTTACATTTACAGCTAAATATAAATGGGCATTTCAGAATATCACCTCGCTTTGACAATATCGTGAAATTTTTTCACCCATCGGCCCTGTGTCAGTGCATGTTTTTTATCACACTCCCTTGAAAATTTCTCTAATTTTCCGATTTTTTTTTGTTTCTCGCATATTTCAATGAGTTTAGAAGATATTTGTTTGACAGTTTTAGACATAGGGTTAAGGTACCAAATTCCAACCATTAGTTCCCCAGCAATTTTTTCGATTACAATAAAATCTAAATATACTCCTCATATTTTACAATTTTTCATATAAATTCCAGGGATTATTATAGATATAATATCTCGCTCTGTTTCTAAAACCCATTTTTATTTGAAATTTTGAATCTGAAAGTTTGATAAAAAATGGAAAACTTTTTCTGATCCAAAAACTACCGAATAAAATCCAAGGGATTACTATAAATGTCGTTCTGTTTCTAACCAAATTTACTTGAAATTTTGAATGTGGAAGTGTAATGAAGAATGGTACGGTTTCATATTGGCGTTTTCTGATCGATCCCACTATGTTTTTCTATTTGCAAAATTACATATTCAATATATTTTCTTTTTATATATAATTATTCAATTAATACATAATAATTTGTAATAAACAAATTATGTATAGGTATTTTACCGCATTGTTTTGAATATAATCGATCTTGATCATGTCAATTAAACACGATCGTTTAGATTCAATTGAAATTAAAAAAAAATTTGTTATACGAAGTTAAAGTTAATAGAAAATTTTCTTATACAATTTATTAATAATTGATTTTATCGATTAATTTTTTAGTAACTCATCGCATAAATCAAATTTGAATTTTTAACATTCACTATATTAAATAATGAAATGATGATCAGTATTTATTCTTTGTTCGCAGTTTGTTTTTAATTTCTAAAGTATAACGACCTTTTTTTGTCATGTTATGTTATGTTATGTATATGTATTGTAATATTAAATAATAAATTAAAAAGGCATTTCATTTTAAAACGACGAAATACGGACACGGATATCGTGGAATAAAAATGATGGTGTATATATTAAATACGAAAGAGGATTTAACAATAAATGTATGCAAATGTATTTAAATATAAATTAGTAATAATTAAATTGAATTAATAATGTTAATACGTCATTGTACATATAATCTTTTTAACATAAAAGAAATTATATTGATGTTACGCAAGAAACAATATAATTTATATATGTAAAGTAACTTGCAAAATATATACATAAATATAGTTATTTATATATAGAAATTGATTAAATTTTATATAAAACAAAAAATCATCTTCTTTTTTATGTTATATTATAAAGCGAAACAAAAATGTTTTCATGGAATTTTATTAATTTTTTTAATATACTTTCACTGTTATTTTGTTGTTTTACATGCATTATATTTCTATATGTATAGAAATGCAACTTTACCATGTTCCGTAGAGCTATAGATATATAAATAATACTTTTGAATTTTAATAATAATTCATATATACATATATATTATATACATAAATTTGTTAAAAATGTACTGTAGTATTAAAGGTCAAATTCAACTTATGCTTTTATAGTATCCTAAATTAACATAATAATTAAATATTAAAAATTGTTTATGTAAAAATTTTGCAATTATAATTGACGGTGTTTTCCAAATGTGTTTTATATTATTCATTTAGATACAAACCTAACAATACATATATTAAAAATATTCTGAAGAAATATCATGTGAATTTAACGATTTCTATATATAATTGAATCTTTTAAATTTGATAAAAACGTCAAATTATAAAACTCTGACAAACAAACTGTTGGGGTTGAGGCTGTGCGTTCCAATCCAACTGAAGACATGAAAAATGGTTATTTCGGTTATTTTCGAATGTGCGAATTTTCACATTAAGTTATATATTTTCCAATGCTTAGGTCTTAGGGCTAATTACCGACATACTGTTAAAAACAACTTATTATTAAATCAACAACAGAAGGACGCTAAAACCTAATTAATTAAGCTAAATTAAACGTCAGTTGTAAGCCAAAATTTCATTCTAACATGTACATTCTTAAGAATCCCGAGAAACGTACCAAAAAATAATTACCGATTAATTTAAAATTGTCTGTATATTAGACCTATGGACAGAATCCAGAACATAGTGAGACCGTAACACAGTGAGGTGAAAAATATTATCTCCCAACTAGTATTATCACTCACATAAGTAAATATTGTGATTCGGGAGAGGAGAGTAAGAAAAAGTGGTATAAAACCCGATAACTGGGAAAAACTATAATAATAAATATTTATCTTTTATATTCTTATATAAATGATGGGTTAAAAGATAAAACGAAGCACTTAAAAAACAACAAAAAAAAACCTTAAACCATATAAATAAAATAATAATTACTTATTTATTGAATGCATTCCCATTAGAGCCAAATCATTGTGTGATGCCGGTTTACACATACCAATTAACCAATCATGCCATTGATTGCATCTAAATCCCCAAAATCCATTTGGTGAATTTATTGATTCAGCAAAATATTGAGGTGCCCGTAAGTGATTACAACTACCAGTACCTATAAATTAAATTAAATGATTATATAGTTTTGTTTCAAATTTTGGACAATAATGGACTGTGAATTTTAAATATTCGGAAAATGTCTATTTGTTTGCTATATGGATTAATTTGATAGAATATCTATATACTTTGTTCCTTTTGATTGGTACAGCCAACTTGTTCAATGCCACCATTAACATAAAAATCTAAATGTCCAATTGATGTAAATACACCACGTTGTAATATATCCGTATGAATGATATCAACAAATTCAGCATCATCTTTACCCAATTTTCGATCGGCATTAGCAAATATAAATAATGGTTTGGCTGGATCTAAACCTATATATAAATAAAATATATATAAAAAAGACATAAAATTAATTTAATTAAATAAAGGGATCAATTTAAATCAATTTAAAGTTTTGTATATATGTGTTTGAATGTAACTGCGGATTTTTGCGGAAACCACGAATGTAAGCTCTATAACAAACAAGACACTTATTATTTACCACAATTTATTTTTCAACATAATATCGTCCTTCATCATTAATATACTTAATTAAGCTGCTTTCAATTTGATTCCCTCTGCGAAATGCAACCTAATCATTTGACGAACATTTTTTAGCAGTAAGAAATTTATTCGAGATTCGGAAACAAGAAATATTAGAACTGGAATTCAAATCTAGATTGGATGGCGGATAATGAGCAATTTGGATCGCTATCGTTCAAACCCATAAAATTTTCTGAGAAATTCAATAAACTTCGGTCTGTTGTTGTTATATTGACAGCTTTTTTATATGTAGTTCATCATGTAAAATGTTCTAAATTTGATATTCATCGATTTTAATTGAATAATTTAATAAATGCCTAATTTTTTAAATATTTTCAGTGGTTGTAGTTGTTTTTGATGTTCCTGCGAACGATGTTCCTTTTCTGTCCGAACGATTTAAATTGGTTTACCAGGAATTGTATGGAGTAGTCCGATCGTCAAAACGTTATCACCACGAACAACATTCAACTATATTCTCTTTTGATTAATACTGTTTTATAATCTTTCATATGAAAGTGTTTAATCACTGCACAAAATTCTTTTCCCTTTTAAAACACGCCCGCAACAATTTCGATTACTTCAATAAAATACTAAATTAGTTTATATGAAATGTTGATTTGTTTAAAGGATTGTTTATATAGTGAACAAACATATGTATTCGCCATAGTAATGAAACTTAAAGAGTGTTAGGGGCTACCTAATTTCGCGGTTGCCCTTTAATACATGATATTAAGATATTTCGTGATTGATTTTTTTTACAATAAGGGATGGTCTTTTTGTCCAACGGAACTTGACTATTTCTTAGTGATTATATGTCACGTCTGTCACTACAATACAACCTAGTACAAAAACTTCGTCAATTTTAACATAGTTAAGGACATAACTTCCTAAGGTATTGGAAATGATGTACGGTTATGTATCCGATAACAGTTTGCTTTTCTTAGATTGAGAATTTTTTTCTTCAACTCTTTTGGATATGAAGGAATGAATCTTTTAGAGTGCATGCAGCCACCGATTTCATACCAGTGTACCTGGGATTCCCGCAAATACATCTCATTCATTCATGCATTTATTCTTAGTTCCTTAGTGTCCTTCAGTTCCGTCTTTAGATTGGTCCCGTATACTCCTAATTTGGTTGGTCTTGGATCCGCATCTGTGTAAATTATAAGAGATCCTCTATCTCTAGCAGAATACGCAACCGTGAAGCGTTTACATTAAACCACGTTCCAATATAGTTGAACGATCTTTATACACTTACCAGTAATTCGTGATAATTTTCCATTAATATAATTTGATATCATACCGGCAGTCTGGGCACCTAAACTAAATCCAATTATGTGAATATCATTAAATTTACATATTTCCCTCATAACTAAATAGTTAAGTAATTGTGCTGTACATTTGGCGACAATCGGTAAATTTTGAACAGCATGAATATAACATGGTGCTAATGCAAGTGGTTGATAATCAACAGAAATTATATTATATTCCCGATAGTTTAGTAATGCCGGACGTATTTCACTATTTGGTGAATAATCTTTATGTCCTGTATAACCATGAATTAATACAATAATTGGTGTATTTTTTTCAAATAATTCTTCTGTAATCATCGTAATATTGTTCATATTTAATTGAATCGGTGTGTCTCTTAAATTTCTATATTTATTATACAATAAATGGAAATATTAAAAAAAGTTATGACAATGATAAATTAAATGGATTAATTTGAGGAAATTTTTTGGTTATATTATGATTAATTATTTAATTATGATTAATTAAAAAACTTGTTTACCTTGTGTACAAAAAAAATGTAACATTTTCATTTGGACATGTATCATTAATGGTTATAAAACATTTGCTAAATACATCAAATATAAAACTGGATGATAAACAAAAACTCATGAACAATAAAAGTAAACAAAAAATAACTATATATATATATATATATACAATTATACATATTACATGCGTTTTAAGTGGAATGGATCATATATAAAATAAATAAAAAGAAAAAAATGTTAATAAATTTTATAATTAATTACATGGACATTAATAATTTTTTGTTTGTGAAGTTTTTTTTTTGTTTTATGATTGTTTTCTTATGTAATGGAATAATTTTTTTATTTATGTTATGATATAAAGTAATTATATGTTTTTAATTTGTTATTTTTAATATGTTTTTTAACGTATCCAAGTTTAAGAGCAAATGATTTTTTACCAAACTGATGTTTATAAAAATTCTCTAATTATCAGTAAAATATATATAGTAAATTATAAACCCAATAGAACTAAAAATTAATTACCTTTGGAACTTAAATTAAACACCATAATTATTCTGTAAAAGAAATTCTACAAAATTTATTTTAATGTTTTCAAATGCACTTTATAGTTTATACTTTTTCAATAAATAAAACTTAAATCAGTCTGGGGCAATTAAAAAAAAATTATATATATATATATATATGAAATCAAAAGGCTATATATATATATGCAAATGTATATCGTATAGACCGCATATACGCATATGTTTGAAATGTTCTTATCAATTTACAAAGTGCAAATTAAATTATTGCATTTTTTGTTGAAACGAGTTTATTAACATTGTTTGTTTTATTAAAATTATTTTTTATACATATAAATATTTTGATTACCATTTAAAAAAAAAAAAAACTAGAGTTCATAAATCATTTCTTCATTTATATACTTATTTATATGTAATTATAAACATATATAATAATGCACTGCACAATTAATATATTATTATTTATTATGTTAATTGCAATATGCGAAAAATTATATACTTATATACATTTACGATTATGATTTTTAAATTGATCGTCATATTCAGTTAAATTGTTTTAATATTTAAAATTTTTGTTCCTGTCAATTATGTGAATTTTCAAAAATTTCTATATATATATAATTTTAGTTTAATTATTTATATAGTTCATATGAAACTATTTCGGACCACCTGTGCATTTGCACAAAATATTTTTTTTAATCGTATATTTCTTTATAAACTATGTTGTATGTTACTGTAACATCATTTTCTGTTCCTGACGTGCTGTTTCAAAATTTTTAAAGAATCTGATGTAACAGTTCTAGAAAATGCTGTATAAAGTTGACCATATATGTCTAAAACATGGTTTAGGAAGATACAATCCAACTCTTTCGAACGTTAATTGACTTTGTGATTTATTTATTGTGCGATTGCATAAGAGAGACGAGCTGGAAACTGATCGAACTAATGAAGTTGAAAGGCAAAGATGGATCATTAGCTGGGTTTCTAATGTAATTCTAGAAATAAAATGTATAGTGAATGTGATCCGGTAATTATTTCTACTTTTAAGTAGTTGGTGGTTAAATCAAGAACCGCACGAACCGTGTTCCATTTTTTGCATATTCCGTTTTTTATTGCAAGAATTCGCAGGAACATAATTATACAAACCTTTTTTCATTTAAGGCAATATGAAGGTAATCCTGATAGATTTATTGAGTTAAGATATTCCACTATGGAAAATTAACTTGCATATGTTTTCATTATCAGAGTCGTCATAGGCCTTAAATGAAACGATAGCGCAATAACATTTTCCATTTGAAATAAGTTTTTTGTGAAGAACATTATCGTTTATTAATCGAACAAGCTCATTTTTCGGACGCAAAATTGCACGTTTTTATATGCATTTGTATCAAATGATGAACCAATAATATCTGTAATAAGATCATCGGAAATATAACCTGAAGGTATTGGAATTGAGTTTTGTGATTTTTTTGTGCGTTACGTATCAAAATTCTTCTCATCACCAACGTTCAAAAGCCAACTGCTGTGTAGCATGTGGAGCAGTTATTGCTCTCATGTTTGTACTTAATCTTAATATACTTTAAAGTGATTCAACAAATGGGACTTTTTAATAGTCGCATTTATAATTGACTCACGATTATGTCTTTTAACACTAGATTGCCCAAGCAGTCATTTTGACTGCCTTTGAATTTCAATTAGAAAAACAATTATGTATATACCGGAAATTAAGGAGGTGGAGGTAATTACAATTATTAATATAAGCATTTATATGTTGTACAAAAAGTCACAAATTTCTAAGAAATTCTATCACTATATATACATAATTGTTTTTCTACTTGAAATTCAAAAGCAGTCAAAATGACTGCCTTGGGCAATCTAGTGTTAACAACAGGTAACGCTTTGCCGAAAATCTCCTCCTAAGACCATTCCACCTTTCCACCACACGGTAAATCATTTTTCAATAAATCACAAAATATTAAGTTCACAATTTTAAGTGCTATTCCTGAAGCCATTGGAGCTTCATCCCAAATTACCCAATCAACAGTTACTAAACATTTTTGGCGGCATCCATAATATATTGAAAGGCAATAATGAAAACGTAGAGCGACGTTTATTTTTATTTTCTGCATCAATGATGATGCGCCGATGATGTAATGGTAACTTAAAGTTTAAATATTGATCATGGGGTCAACGGGGTCAATTCGGTAATGAAAGTTATTATTCATCAGTTTCGTGAGTTTTCTAATCGATATTGCATCCGTCCATTTTTGTGATATTTTATTCAATGGCATTTTTCTGATATAGTAATTTTTTGATAATTTGATAATCGAAATCGTTATGAAAATATTTATAATATATTGAAAAAACGATCTTTGTATATTATTTAAATATGCCATCCATTGCCCTTTGGATTGATTGTTATTTAGAATTATGAGTATTTTCCAACATTTTTAAGTTTTTGAATGTTTACGATTGCAAATTCGTGAAAATTTGTTAAATGTTTGGAAAAAAAATTCAGCAGATGGCTCATTTCAAGATGAATTGTTTTAATTAAATTTCGGGAATATAACATTTTCTTGTTACAATTGAAACCGAATTTGTGATTTTTAATGAATTTTCATAATTCATAATACAAAAAACCTGTTGAAACACTAAATATGTATTTCTACTGTACCAATCCTATTATATGAAATTATAAAATTACCTATATTTTTTTTTGCTATATATAAATACCAATTCAGTCACTGAATTGTATATTTTAAAAATTAATATACTATAAAAAAATTTCGTCTCGCAAAAGCAAAAACACAAACAAGTTTATTTTTTGCATTTATTGCGCGCATATGAATTTTTTCTGACATTTTTTCAGTATTTTATTATATCGTGATAAAAAAAATGTATTCAAAATATAATTATACAAATGCAAATGCAACGAGATATAAATTTGCAATCTTTTAATTAAGTAAAATTACATTTATTTTTTTGCAGATATCTTCTCATAATATATATATGATATGGTTATATTTATTTTTTATATATGACTGAAATGACCCACTAACCTAACCCATAATTTTTCGATTTATATATAAAATTGGATAATTAAACAATTTATCAATTTACTTTTTTTTTTGTTTAATTTTAACACCAAAAAATATCTTTTTTTGCTGACTACTTACAAAGAAAGAAAGATAGAATATATATTTAATAAAATAACCTTAATACAAATTTAATTTGTATTTTTAAAAATATAATTTTTATTAAACAAATTTTATGTTATTTTTTTCTTTACGTTCTATATTAAAAAAATTAATCTGATTTTATAATATAATTTTATTTTCTTAAATACGAAATTTTTCAAATATCAGTAAAATTCAAATTGAATATAAAAAAATTGAGAGGTAAAAAATGAAAAATGATAATAATAATAATGATTATATACCAAAAAAAATAATAATAACATTGAAAGTTCAAAATATTTCATATATTTTTTCTTCGCATATAACAAATTCAATTATAAAATTCAATGTTCAATATCCATATCAAATATTGTATGTAATATAAATTTTATAAATATTATATGTATGTATAAATAAAAAGATGAACGACGACGAATGATCTTGACTTTTTTCAACATATTTTGTTACGTTACAAAAACGTATTCATCATATGTAAATAAGTTATATATGCACTTTCTCGACACAACAAAAATATCCGCAATTCTTTTATTAGTGTAACATTATAATTATTGAAAATAAATATTTTATATCTAAATAGATATATAGAGCTATATGTATAGAGACTACATTATTGATAGTATACAATATACATATATATATATTTACAAATATAAGCTCTCTAATCCAAAATCTTGTATATTTTGGGTAGGGATTTTATCTAAAATAGATCCCTATTGACCAAATCATTAGATTTTTGTTTTTAGAAATCGTGAAAATATTTCTATTCCAAGAAATCTAAACCAATCAAAACTTCGGAACTTAATTTCATCTTAACCTTGGTGGAAGTATTTCATATCTTACTGATATACCACATATTTTCCAATTGGAATAAATACGTACGCTTTTATATAGTAAATTGCAATGGAAAAAGATATAAACCTTCTATTGCTTGTCGGATAAGAACTTCATAGGATTTCCAATTGGGAAAAATACATCCCATATTTCCCATTCCATATTTCGATCCACCGCAGCAATGTAATCAGCATAACCGTGTAATTGCGTGGATAGGGTAAAAATTGTTCAAATTGTGTTGCTGATATTAATGGCGGTCCGACTGATACATTTTTCCAATATAATATTGAAGAATAACGTAGCTAATGGTTCACCTTGCCGTAATCCGTCAATGGATTTAAACGATTAAGGTTTTAGACCCATTACATGTACCTTAGCGGTAACCTGTGATAGCGTTAATTTTAACACATCTATACATTTTTGTGGTAAAATGAATTCTTCCATCGTCCGCCATAACTTTTCCTGTATTGCGCTGTCGTATGTAGGCTTTAATATCAACAAACAGATGTTGCGTTGAATTCTTTGCACTTTTCCAGAATCCGCCTTATAACGAACAGCTCCGATCCGTTGTTGAGCGATCATTGCGGAATGATTCCGATTGAAAATCTATAGAATTTCAGATAGAAATAATTACATGCATTACCATATTACTTTCCAATTGAAAACCTATTGAAATTTCTTACCTTTTTATCTATGGAAATTTATTATGGCAATGTGTGTATTTTTCCCTTTACCCATTGGAATACCCAATAGAAATTCAAGGGATTTCCGATGGGAAAAATAATAGAAATTTCCATACCTATTTCACAATAGAATTTTCTATTGAATTATTTTTTCTCTTATTGGAAATCTTATAAATTGCCGACCTAAAATTCATAGGATTTTAAATTGGAAAAATTAAACACATTTTCATAGTAAATTCGAATGGGAAAAGGGTATAAAAATTCAAACTACAAATTTTTTTATTACTTTAAAATTGTATGTGCATTGAAAAACAATGCAGTAACATTTTCTAACAATTCCAACTATTTTTCCATTTCATAATTTTTTGTATATATACAACGGAAAAACACCATCCCGACCGTTTTTCCCATAGCATAATTGGTTACTTTTTTCCGTTAATCTTATATAATAAACAAAAAAATAAACCCTCTATACAAAATAAAAATATAATAAAATAATCATACCCGATTAAGGGGTTTGGCCCTGATGTCTTCAGAATCCACCGACTACGCATACCACCACAACGTTCGTTTCCCCCCCCCCTCCCCTTACCTAATCTACCCATTTTTCCTTACTTCCTCGCCTCCTTAAAAATCTCCTTCACCCAACTTACTTCTACCTTTCTTATCAATACCTCCACTCTAAATCTCCAATATTCCATATCCCTTGACTCCCAATTCCATTCCATTTCACATTCAACTATATTCTTTTTCACGATTCCCAATAAAATCTTTCTCACCAATCTTGGCTCCCCATTACCTAACATTCCAATAATATATGTAACAATTGGTATCTAACAATTCGTATCTAACAATTTGTATATAATAATGGGTTATATACATCGGAATACATTGGAATTCCAAGGCTTCGTTAGTAATTGCAAACGCTGTTGTCAATAGGGTTCATATTGATTCAAATGTACCAAAATAAAATATACAAATAAAAATTATAAACAAATGTAAGATGAGTTTTTCATATACACCTCGATAGGCGCATATACGCAAACAATTAAGTAACATCATACATTTTTAATAATGTATTAATTCAACTATCAATTGATTTCGTATAAAAACAATTTTTATGTATATTTGGCATTTAAAAAAAAACATATCTAAAATCTATTTATATTTAAATAATTTATTTTTGAAATAATCTAGCTATAAAATGTTAGTAATATATTATTATAAAATTAGATGTTTATATTTTCGATTACAAAATTTGTTGTTTACAAATTAAATTCACTTGCTTGTAACATTCATTTTTTCCTATATGATACGATACTTATGCAAAGTTGCAACATTTTATCATAACCGCACATACCTGAGAATATGATTTGATATAAGTTGCATATAAAAATGAAGTTCATTTCTTCGCATATCGTTGCGCTATCTCAACAAAACAAATAATATATATAAAAAAATCTCGTTAATGAAACAAGAAAAATTGTATTTTAAGCGGGGTCTTATTAATATAAATATTTTTAGTTAATTATATATTTATTTTTTTTTATTATTATGGTTACCATCAAATATCAACGACATAAACAAAACCACGTTTACATTACATTATATATATATGATATATTTTGGTGTGGGGTAACTCTCTCTATTTCTTTATATATTGATATACAATCTATATTAATATATGTTGTTTTCATATATAGTTACCTGTCTTTATGGACATATTTTGAATATGGTCAGTTATTATTAACTCACGTTAAAAGAAACACATATTCGGGTTTTTATAAGATATACATTATTGAATGAGTGTAGATTGGCGGCGGTGATTTAAAAAAATTATATTTTATTTTTTGTTGTGATTATTTAATTTTTATTTATATATGTTTTGTTTTTATTCGTAAACATTTGAAATGTGGTGAGTGATATGAAAATCCATATCTAGATGAAAGTGAAATTATTTTATTAGACCGCTTAACATACCGAAAAATATACTAAAAAAAATAAAAATAAAACATTAAATATTAAATTATTTTGTTTGTTTATATTATTTATTATTATTATTATTATTATTATTATTATTTATAATGTGTTTGTGAGTGATATGTGAAAAAAATGTGGATACAATTTTTATCATCAAAATTAATCATATTCGTAGGATTACATACATTTTTAGCAGTAGTTGTTGGTAAGTTTAATTTATTTAACAAACATATATATTATGGTAAAAATTAATTTGACTGTAAAAGATATATAAAAATTCAATATTTATATTTTATTTACATAACCTAATAACACCTTCAAATAAATTATTTGCTAATTATTCATCGACATCATTTTATTAAATGATATTCACGCATATTTAAATAAATCTTCTTAATATGGTAATAAATATATATATATATATATAAAAGAAAGATGTATATTGTATATTTATAAATTTTTATTCATATATCATATAAATGCGTTATTATTTTATTTATAAATATATAAACTTAAATTACTTCTTTATATTCACTCACATCACATAGTCAGTGAAAGTTTTTTTTCATTATTATTATTATTATTAATTCCAATTTATTTTTAAATTAATTTTTAATATAATAATATTTTAAATAAAAACCAATTTATCATTTTTCTATGAATCTATTGTTATGACTTTATTTATATATATGTATATTATATACATGACATTTGTGGCTTTTTATAAATTAATTATATATGTATATACCTTTTGAGTGCAGTGCAGCAAACTATCATTTTTAATAAGGTATTTTAAATTTTGAAAAAAAAAATCACATGAAATTAAACTTCTTCTTTTTTTCACTTTTTTTGTTGACGTGCATTAACATTTTCTATATTATACATATATATATATAACTTCCCATATAACATTATGTATTGTGTAGTAATTATAATAATAAGTCATTCATTACGTAAACTTATAGATATATAATTATCATATCTTATATAAATAATTTTATTTATATCATATAAAGATATAGTTTTTTAAATGTGATCGTTATTTGTGATTGATAAAAAATGATTTATGCATTCGGATTATACAAACTATTTAATATTATATCACATATATTATTATAATTTCTTCCGCTAATAAATCATATGTTGAAATCTTTAATATAATTATTTATTGGTATAGAGATATAGATATTTAGATTTGGAATAATGAATAATTTTTTTTTTCACAATATTAAGACATACATTAATTATAAAACCAAGAAAAAACAACCATTATTAACACCAATATTTACCATAATTTTCCATTTAATTCAAATCATTCAACCGTTGGCCTGAGCTCAGCTTCACGATTACACTCCTTCCTATATCTTTCAAATTCAATTATAAACTCCGCAATCTATTTCCAAGTACATTTCTTAAAATTCTCCCTCTCCATTCTCCCATTAAGTAATTCTATTATGCTCACCAACGCCAACTCCGTTACGTGCAGCCATTTCACTGTCATCCCTTTCGAAACGGGCATTCCCCTAAACAAAATGCAACACGGTCTCTTACACACCCATATTGCACATAGTACAAACTCGCTTACTACATTCGTCTTCCTTTCTTGAACAATATTCCCACCTTCCTTTTCCAATACACCACATCCCTCGATTTCCAATCCCATTCTATTCTATATGCATTCCCCAAAATCTTTCAAAACTTTATCCATCCTACATTTCTCTCACTCTTTCTCACAAAATACTATTCGGTAACTTATCATATTCCCTTGGCAGCATCAGTTCCCTTTCTGGCTACTTTTACTACCCGTTCAAGTTATGTAAAGCTCGGCCCTTTCTAATACAAAAAAAAAAAAACAAACTTTTAAACTGTAAAAAGTAAAAATCAACCTCTAATGATCGCAATTTTTAAGGATGATATGGTATTAATTTTAACGGTAAATCGTAAGAAAAATAGCCGAATTTTCCGAATTTACAATAATATTAAGGGTTTTCCATAGAAAAATTGGATTAAATTGACTAGTTTTAACGTTTATAGATTTTTACAATAGGATTTGTTCTACAACTCCATTTGATCCGTAAAGGAATTTTTTTTAGATCATTTAATTATGTATCGAATTAATTCCTAAATGTTATTCTAACTCATTGGGTTATGATGTTTTTTTATTTTTTTTACTTTTAATATTTTTCTAGAATTAATTTTTCAATTACACCTATCGTTTGTTTAATTTTCTGTTAAAATATAATTTTTCTCGAAAAATTGGTATTTGAAAATTGCATCAAAGTGAGGTGTAAGAAGACCTATAGTGCTGTACGTAATTGTTTCATGATCTTTTTAAATGTGTCATAAAACTTGCGATTTGGATTATAGGCAAACTCTATGATTAACGATAAATTTTATAATTGATGTTTTTCCACATTTTAATCTTCATTCAGGCGGCAGCTACCTTTAACGATTTGTATATTTAAAATATTAATTTCGTTTTAACCGTTTTGGTAATGACACCGTTTGAGAAATCCTTAAAATCATATTCATATACACATTAATGATAAACATGAAAAGAATCACATTATTTTTTATCCAGTTGTTTTATCCGTTTTTGTTTTAAAAAATATACCCATCAACACTGTATAATGGTTACTATAACATTTTTTTTTTAAAGTTTATAGATATTGGATCGCACTATCTAGAATCGTTATTGTATTTAATGACCTGAAATAAGGAAACCATAAACCATCCTTCTTCTTTACCACATATTACCAATTTTATGACAAATTGCCGTTCGAAAGTCTACACATATACCCTTTTGAAGAAGATATTCAAACTCTTCCCTAAAAATTATTATAATTGAATTCATATTGTGTATATAGACAATATTTATATTGTTTATAATTATTTATAGGGATTGCGTTTATAGGAAAATTATAAAAATAAACACCTTTAACGAAAGAAAAACGTATAAAACTTTTACTTTTAGCCATTTTGGTCTGTATTAAGTTTGGTGTGCAAATGTATAATAACAGAAGAAATTCTTTTGAATTGTAATAATAATAATTCTAATAAATTAGAATAATTCTATTAAAATTATATATACACTTAATATATACGAATAAATTATTGTTTCCTCTTTGAAATATATTTCAGTAAAAGATTATAAATTTAAATTATAGATTTTCATAATAAAAACCTCGACATCACCCTGATCTGCAAGTTTATCAACTGTATTTAATTATGTAATAATCACCTAATTTATAACACTATAATAAGATTTGAGTTTCCTAAAGAAAAATAAGAAATAAAACAGAATTTATTAAAATTTATTTATCGTATAAAGTCGTTACACTTGCATTGAGGTTTAATCGTATATTATTTTGATATATACAGATAAAAATGTTACCTATACTAATTTACAATGAATAAAAAAATCAGTAGTAAAAATATGGGTTTATCAATAAAATTAAGAAATCTATAATATAATATAAAATATAAAATATATTATTGATATGTTTTTAACATTTATTTAGATAAACTAGTATTTGTAATATTATGCTCATTTACGCGTTAAATCTATGCCGAGGACATTTCTATATAATAATAATAATAATAATAATAACATGTTGTTTCATCAAAAAATTTATTTTTAAATATATATATTTATGTTTATAAGGTAATCAACAATTAGAATTTAATTATATAAATAATAAGCAGGTATTATTTGATATTATGTATTAAAATATATATACACATAAACAACATAAATGAAATGTATTTTTTTTTTCATTATTTATACATGCGGTATTTTTATTATATTGTGCAAATCAACAATTTTAATTCATCCTCATAAAATAAAAATACATATATGATATATTACTTATGTAAAATTCGTAAATAAATTTAATGATATAGATATTTATTTAATTACATTTATATACAATTATATATATAAAGATATATGCATTATAAATTTCATCTGTTATTTTTTTTTAATTAAATTAAATTATATTTATATTGTATAATAAGATGCAGACATTTTAAATAAATAATGTTATTATTTTATATTATTATAGATGGTCAACAGCCGAAGGTTGAATCGACTACGGAAAATAACGAAGTATTTGTAACGAGTTCATGTTTTGAAAAACCATTTCGTTGTCCACATCCAAAAATTGAATTTTATTTGTATACAAGACGATCGCAAAAAAATCCGGAAAAATTAAATGTATTAGATGAAGAAGCATTTTATTATACACGTTTCAATAAGGCCCATCCGACGAAAATCATAATACATGGTTTTGGTGGCGGTCGTAATTTATCACCGAGTACCGATTTAAGAAATGCTTACTTTCAACACGGTGATTATAATATAATAATTGTTGATTATGGTAATGCGGTAAAAGAACCATGTTTAAGTCAAATGGAATGGGCACCGAGATTCGGTGCATTATGCATAGCCCAATTAGTTAAATACATTTCATTGCATCCACGAGGTGTACCACCGGATGTTATACATTTTATTGGGTATAGTGTTGGTGCCCATATTGCCGGTCTGGTGGCAAATCATTTTAAACCGGAAGAGGGAAAATTAGGCCGTATCACTGGTTTAGATCCGACAATATTTTTTTATTCAGCATCGAATAATACCCGTGATTTGGATAAATCCGATGCACATTTTGTTGATGTTATACATACGGGCGCCGGTATACTCGGTCAATGGAGTCCCAGCGGACATGCTGATTTTTATGTTAACGGAGGAACTAGTCAACCGGGTTGTGCTAGCACTACCCTATTTCGTAAATATACTTTGTTTTCTATTATATATTTACTTATATGTTTTATACAATAATATAATAAAAATAAATGTATTTGTTATTTCAGAAACACTTGCATGCGATCATACCAAAGTAACGCCATATTTTATTGAATCGATAAATACCAAAAAAGGTTTCTATGCATATCCTTGTACAAATTTATTTTCATATCTAATTGGATGGTGTGAACCGAAAAAATCGGAATATGTTTTAATGGGTGAACATTGTTCGTATAAGTAAGTTAAAATTATTATTTATTAATCGTGTTATAAATTATTATTTTTTTTATTTTTAATTATATAGAGCCCGTGGTATATATTATTTATCAACAAATGGTAGTCCACCGTATGCAAAGGGGGTTAACGGTGCCAGAAGAAATAAACGTAATAATGGTAGTAATAATATAAGTAATAATATTAATAATAATATTAATATAACAACGGAATTGGTATAAAAATTAAATTGTGGATGTAATTATATTTTATGTCAAAGTGTATATAAAAATATTATATAGAATTTATATATTTTTAAAAATGTGATATTTAGTCTTAGAAAATAATGTAATAAATAAAAAAAAAAGGAAAAAATTGTATAGGAAAATAAATTATTTAGTGTTATTTTGCGTATGTATTTGATTGTGTTTTATTATAATGGAATTTTGAATGTAAACTATTTTAAAATTATAGGCACATTTATGGCATTTATTACATTCGAACGATTCTTGCAGGACTCATATTTATTTGCATGTATTGATAATGTAAAATTTGTAATTAAATATAGAAACTAACCAACCAATAGATAATCATAATTCAAAATTTCGCTAAAATATTTTTTAAGATTATCAAACTCAAAACTCAAACTCAAAAGTAATTCACAATAAAGAATATTGATACTGGCAAAGAACAACATTTGGCTTTCGAAAAGAACTTGGTAGTGCAGAATGCATACAACAAATCCTACAAATAATCTAAAACCAATAAGACAAACTCATGGCACAAACTCATTGAGATGACAACCTCTTATATTTTTTTTTCATTTAACACATATATCTCCTTGAGGGAACATTTTATACATTTTCAATGTGTGTTGGATTTTTTTTATTTCAAACCTTGCAATTGAAATTGTGTAACCTGGAGTCAAATTAGTAGACTAACTATATTTGCTAATATGCACTAATGGACCTGATTTTTAATGAAACAGGACGTTGGTAGTGTACTTGTACTGTTTCAATAAGTTTCATATTAATGAAAACGATATTGGGTAGCTACATGCAGTTTCAAGTTGATAGCACAATTATAATGTATTTTAGATAAAATTAAAATAGGACTCTGACCAGGGTCATTTACCTTACGGGGGGTTTATATTCAAAAAATTGTTTTGAACTTATGAGAATATTTTCCCAATATAAAACAAATGCGATTTTCTTGCATATGCTCATTGGGCCATAATATTTAAAAAAAAAATACGACAATATTTATCCCCCAATTTCATTGATGATTTTGATCCAGACCATCAATAAGGACATGAATTTTGCAGAAACAACAGGATTAATACAAAAATTCAATATTAAGGATTAAGGATTAAATTAAGGAAATTGAAAAAAATTATTAAACTATATAACATATTTATTAATTTTTTTTTTGTTTTTATATAATCAAATTTTATTATGTAATGTGTGTATAACATTTTAATGAGAAAACAAATTGCTTTAATTTTTTATGTATTTAAATATTTATATATATAATTATAAATAATTGGTTTTTGTTTTTGTTGATTTTGGGATAATCTTATATATATAAATATCTTATATGATTATTACAATATTTATGTTATTTTAATATATTTATTATTTTTATAATTTATAATTAAAAAGATAAACACAATTTGGAAATATAAATTTAAATAAATGTATAGAGTTTTTTTTTTAATTTAATTATATTTTTAATACTATTTTTGATATTTCTAATTTTTATAATTATATTATATATATTGAATAATTTCTATTTGTTTATTATTAATTTTTTTTTTTTTGTTTATTAAGATTTTTTTTTATTTGCTTCGGTTACATAAAAATGTGTATTATTTACAAAGAGATTATCCATTAATTTTTTTGTATTTTTTTATTATATATTATTTATATTAATAATTTTTTCAATTCTATACACTATAATTGGGAAGGACAATTAATCGTAGGGAGGATGCAGTTAAAATGTTTTATAATAACCACATCCTTATTGAAAAAAAAAAATTTAATTTTTTTTTAAAACATATATTTATATATTTTACATTTTTATAAAACAAAATCCAAATTTTTTTTTGTTTTTAAAATATATTACCAAATAAAAGTAAAAAAAAATTATATTTTCCAATAAAATATAAATAAATGATTATTCAAAAAAAAATTATTGCTTGTAAGAGATTTATAATATCATTAATTTTAGAAAATTCGATAATCGTATTTTTATATAGGGTTTTAAATTTTTAAATAATATTATTCTTAATATGATTATATTGCGATTATAATAGAAGAAATTAAATGTAAAAAATAATTTTCATTTAAAATAAGGAAAAAATAAAGAATTAAATTATATTTTGTTTTTAATTTTTCTATAATAAATATTAATTTTATTTTTATTTTATATTTTTAAATAATTATTAATATATATTTATTTAATTTATAGTATATATGTACAATATAATATAATTTTTTTTTATTACTTATAATTAAGAATTGAATATACATTTATATTTTTAATTTATAAATATTGAATAGCATATTTTTGTATTTGATATTATATTCATAAATGTATATAAGAATATAATATCAAATACAACTATTCAAATTTATTATTATTATTATTATTGTTTTATTGTCAACACAGCCTTTGAGATTATATATTTTGTGATTTTTTATGTCACATATATCTCAAATGTTTATTTTTTTTTATTTCAATT
The DNA here is from genome assembly GCA_958336335.1 of Dilophus febrilis. Taxonomy (NCBI): domain Eukaryota; kingdom Metazoa; phylum Arthropoda; class Insecta; order Diptera; family Bibionidae; genus Dilophus; species Dilophus febrilis. The sequence continues at coordinate 34,363,615 of OY284471.1, forward strand.
TATATATAAAGATTATATAATTTACATTATATTTTATTGTATAGGTTATTAACTATAAATTCTATACTACGAAATAACTAAAGGGTTAAATATACTGACGGGAGTTACGGTCCGGCTTTGGTTCTCAAAAAAGTTAACACATACTGGCAGAGGATACGGTCCGTTTTCATTTTTTTTTTGACAAAGAAAATAATGTATATATTAATTAAGTTCATAAATTAAATTTTTAATCCATTTAAAAAATTGAAACATTTTTATTCTCTTCCGTTTTTTAACCAAACAAATACAAAGCGAAATGTTGGAGAGTAAAAGATGGATAGAAATAGAAAAAAAAAACGGACCGTAGCGTCCGCCAGTATGTTACAAACATAGTAAATACATTATTTCTATGTGAAAACGGACCGTAGCGTCCGTCAGTATATTTAGCACTTAACTATATATGTATATTTAAAAAGCCTATCGATGCTAAAAATGAAAACTACATTACTATTTTAATATAATTTTAATTTTATTTTTACAATTAATTATTTTATATGCCATATTTGATTATTTTATATTTATAACACTCGTGCGTTCGTAGTTTAAATAAATTTATTATCTTTGATAATACCACGCGATTCTATATCCCCGGAATCGATATATGAATGTTGTTTTTTAATGATTCAATGAATGATGGGACTCGAATTAGGAGTCGAAATACGTCAACAATATGCCTTCTCAACTTCCACATTAATTATCAATTGAATTTTTTTGGGAAAAATTTCATTTAATCGCTATTTCTCTATTAGTTTGCCTGGAGACTATACAGATAGCGGAACCATTGCAATACAACTTGGCATCTAATACGCGAAAGCGCAAATTCTGTCTTATCTGAATGCTGGAATGTCTGAATTTTGGTTGGAATGGGAGTCGGTGTCCATGGTATATTGGGCCGCCTCACGGTGCGCAAAAGAAAATTTAGCGATATTGTCTAATTGAGGCGATATTCTAAAAGTCACATGCCTATAATTGGCTAATTTATGGAAAATCATCTACGGAGGCACCATACTAAATTTTTCAGGGAAATCTCCTATTCTATATGTTCTATTATTTTAATTATAATGCGGGTTTTTCTTAAATTTTTCTTTAATTTATTCGCATAAATTAAAAATTCAATCAATTCCTGATATTTTATAGAAGAAAATTTGAAAATTTTTCCATTGGTTTATACAAAGATATAGTCGATTATCCATTCGAGTTCAGGGAAAATTCAAAGAAAATTGTGATACTGTTAGAGTGAACGAGTAAATCGAACAAACATTTTACAAACAGTACATCACAAATTGAAAAATTTTCTTCTCTATGAAATATGAGAAATTTATTGAATTTTTAATTTATTCGAAGAAAATTAAAATTGAAGAAAAACCCGGGACCATAATTTAAATAAAATATTAAAATTTCTATAAATCGATTTCTGGGAAAATTTAAAATGGGGCATCCGTCGATGTTATTCCATAAATTAGCAAATCAGACATGTGTCTTATAGAATTTCTCATCCCGATTAAACAATCTCATAAATGTGTTCACGGACCGTCACTGCCGCCTCCACAACCCTTTTGACAACCGATTCATTTGATTACCAATTTCGAAAACTGATCAGCAATGAGTTTCCTTACATATTTATTTTATTATTTTCTATTTTCCAACGAGAGTTTTTTGGAGATTTAAATTAATCGCCAACTGTGTATGAATAAAAAATTATAAACTATTTTATAATCAATGGAACGTTAACATTCTATTAAATTCAATCCCATTAAAATCTAAATGCATAACCAATTAAAAAAATAACAAATTAATTTATCAGAAAATTTAAAATATTATTTTCAGCGGTGTTATAAATATAAAAAAATTTTTATGCTGATTTTTATGCTATAATAATAATAATTTGTATTCTGCATTTTTTTTTCACTTTTACATTTAGATTAAATTACATTTACTATAATGTGTAATATGTATTATTTTATTATATACCTATATATAACCCTTTGACTCTTTGTTTGCGAACAAATTTACATATTTGTTTAATTTAATTAATATCAATATTAATTAAAAAATAATTCTAAAATATGATTGCTAAACGAATTATATATATTATAAATATTGGTGTTAACTTTAAATTCAGCATTTTCAAACTTAATTTCAAGATTGCAAAAATGAAATTCAGCGTTTTCCATTGAAATTCGGTATTTTAAAAATCAAATTCACAGTATTTATTATTTAATAATTGAATTTAATCATTTAATGCAATCTACGGTTAGCTGATGATGGCAATTTAATTGTTATATCCAGGAAATAATTGGTCATATAATGTGAAAATAAGTGCGCAACGTCATTCCTGGTCCCGGTAGTAATAATTGAGGCAATTATGTCCTGTATATGGCAATTAAAAATTTACTTCAACTGTTTCTGAACAACCTTTGCGTTCAATTAAAGTTGTAGCATTTTCCATTAATAAAATCAATTCATTAAATTACATTTATGAAATACTGTGAATTTGATTTCTAAAAACCTCTGAATTTGAAGTCAAAACCCATTTTGAAGAATAAATAATTAAATTTTTTTTTGTTTTGTATTATTATAATTTAATCTAAATAAATATTATCGAAAAAACAAAATAGAATACAAATTCCAATTTATAAACATAAATTATGGCAGTATATATGGAATAATTTTTTTAGTTAATTTTAATGACACATGACACATAGAAAGAAAAAAAAATTATAAATATTATTATAATTTTTTTTTTTGTTTAATTACACATTCCCGACCTTAACAAATTGATTTTGTTCTGTTTTTATTTTTCTAATATACAAAATTTTTTTTCTTTTAAATAAAAATCTAATCTAAATTGAAATAATTTCAATAAAAATTATTATAATTATTTATATTACTATATTGATTCTTTCAATTCATTTATCATTTCATTTCATTTTTCACATCGTTAGCGTAATTCAAATTCATTCTATCTATACTCAAAATTAAAAATAAATTAATTATTTTTTTTTATATTATAAATATATATAGATTTAAATTTAATAAAAAAAATTAAAATAAATAAATAAATATTTCAATTAGATAACAAATAATATATATCTTTTTTTTTTTTTAATCTATTTAAATATTAAATTGAAATGTCGTACCGTACTCTTAGTTGTGATGGTTGATTTTTTTATTATTTATTTATATTTTAGATATATACTTTCTTCTTTTTTTTTTTTTTAAAGAAGTAAATATCTATCTATATATAAATTTATATATAATATATATGTTTTTTTTTTAAATTATTTTATATATATTTATTAATTAAATAACAAATGATAAATTATTTTTTTCAATAAATAAAATTAGAAATATAATCTATCTGTTTTGTTTTGTTTTGTTTTTTTTTGCGTATATATTCTATTAATCTACATTGTATGTGAATTGAATTGAAATGTTTTTGAAGTTTAATGTTACAAGTTTAAATATATATATAGATAGATATTAAAGGTTTAAAAATTAAAATAATAAAAATATAACTATTAATATGTAGAAAAAATAAATCATATTTTTAAAATAAAATAAAAACTGAAAAAGTTGTAAATAAAAATATATATTTTTGTTATATATACTCAAAATATCTCGCTATATATTTGAATTGTATTTTTAATTTTATAGTTATTTGATTTTTGTAGGAAATTTATATCAATATGATGAGATCAAAAGGCAGTGGTAGAGTGTGAGAAAATTCGTATTGATGTATAAAACTATAAGATATTCTGCGAAAAATCTAAATTAATTATACAATAAATTTTTTTCGAACAAAACATTTGCGCAAATTTAATTTTCCAAATTCTAGAATTTTCCGAATTACAGCAGGTAGAATTCTTTTTTAATCTTCATTGTCTTTATATCATTTGAAAATTCAATAAATTGTTGATTTTTCATAGAAAATAATTTTAAAATCGCATCATTGGTTTTTTTTTTGTTGGTTACTACGGCAGAATCGGTTTAGCGTCCGTAAAACCTCGGAATTCTATTGCCATAAGCCCGTAACGACATCACTTATTCAGGTGATGAACCTAGGATGCATTGAATACATTTAAGTGATTTTGAGTGGCTTAACTTTAATAATATGTGGATTCATTTATGAGGTTTTGAAAAAAATCAAACATAAGAGAGAAGAAAAACTTAAACTGAAAAGCAGTAAGAAAAAATAACACACTAATAAATTATCAAGTCCGATACGCCGAGATTAAAAATCCAAGTATAAAAAAAGAGATTGGTCCACACCCTGCTGATCTCTACGCCTAACGCCATACTCTGTCGAAAGCCTCACTAATGTCTACTGAAAGAACTTGTGTTCACCAAAATTTGCTATACTATATTACCTAATTTATTGGTTAAATAATTTAGCAGATCACCTGTCGATCTCTTATACCTAAAGCCATATTGACAATCACTAATAAGTGTTTTATCATCGAGTTATTTTACAATCATACGTACAATTACTTTTTTCTCTATTATCTTAGACAGTATTAATGGTATTTCTATATTGGACGATAATTTGAAGGATTGCAACGAGTATCTCCTTTTGAAATAGGTGTAACGTGGGTAATTTTCCAAGATGACGGAAATATTACAGTTGAAAATTATTTATGAAAGAGTTTTCTTGGTCGGTGCATTGATAAGACATTGCACATTATGTTAAAACTATTAACGGAATGTCATATGACAAAATTATTTTATTAATATCGATAGTATTTTATTGTAATAATAAAAAAAATTGAACCGATAACTTTCTTCTTCAAAAAAATTATAAATTTATTGAGTTTTCAAATGACGCAAAGAAAATGAAACTTGAAAGAAAAAAAAACTATGGTGCTTAAATATGGAAAATTAGATTTTCCGGACATTTTCAGGATATTTCATTTATTGCATTTATAGCATGAAAAAGTTCATCAAAACAAAATGGTGGAATTTTGCACATTTTTCATATGCAATACCAGAAATTTAATGAATTTTCAAATTATTCGAAGATAATAAAAAACTAGGGCGGGCATCTTTAGTCTGTTGAACGTCCAGTTATTTTTTCATATCAGAACAAAGTTATTCACGCCCAGCCACCGTCAAAAGTATAATTTATAATCTATAAAAAAAAAAAATGAGAAAAATTTTGATAATTTTGTTTATACCTTTCGTAAGTCGTACATCTTTCTTTCAAGATTTCAGTGAAAATCATTGCCAAATTTTCCAAATGTTTTCTTTTTTAGAAAATTTGCACGATTTTTTATTTAACCCTTTGATCGCATATATAGTTTATAATAAATATTCTTTTCATATCTTTTCTTTTTTTCTTTCTGTATGTGTTTGTGTAATTTGAAAGTGATTTTTATGTTGTTTTATTTATTTTTTTTGAATTCTATATATAGGAAGAATGATTAGTTTATTAATTTGTTTTGTTTTGTTTTTTTTTATATATAAATAATTGTTTAATTAAATATATATTTTTAAAATATAATTAAAAATTCTAATTATATTTGTATTATATAATTAAAAATATTAATTTTATTTATTATATTTATTTATATATAAATATAACAAATATTTAACTTAAATTTATTAAATTTTGAAAATTGACTCTTTAGTTGAATTATTTAATTAATTATACAAATTGTAATATTAAATTGTTTAATTTTGTTTTTTTTTTAATATCCCTTAATCACACAAAGTTATATAATATAAATATATAATGTTGTAATGTATAATACAGACAGTGCATAGTTAACAATTGCAAATCGCATTTTATTATACAAATATATAATAATTATATATATTTTGTATTTTAATTTTATGTAAATATATCAAAAAAAAAATTCAATATAAATTTAATTGTAATACAAATATCTATATATCTGTATTTGTTTTATTTTTTCCCATTATATTCACATAAATATTTACAATATGTTTTTTTAAATAAATTCACCTCATTCGCACACTGACATCCAAATAATGTTAATTTTTTTTTAACAGAAATAATACAATAAAAATTAATCATAAAATTAAATAAATTAATATTCATAAAATGAATGAAATAGATTTTATTGGATGTCGCAAAAGAACTTAAAAATTAAAAATGTTAATTACAATTATATTTATTCGAAATCTATCTAATTTTTTTCCATATAATTTTTAGAAATTGTGCTTAAGCAGGAGAATTTATTTATAAATTTTTGATATCCTTTATTTTTAATTTTTTAATTTAATATTTATAATAATATTATTTTGTTTATTGGAAAAAAAATATGTTTTTATTAAAATAATTAACGCAATATTTTAGAGAATCTCGTTGTTTTTCATATGTTTTAAATTTTATTTTATAATATACCAAATTACCAAATTTATTATTTATTTTAAATATTTTATTTATTTGGGCATTGAAATTTAAATTACAAAGAGTTGAATTCGAAAAACCACCAATTTTCGTTGTCATCCCAATATTACCATCCCTATTGATAAGTCTTTTCATACAAGTCTGCGTAATACGTTATGGGTTTGTAAAGGTTTGGATGGGATCCGGTATTTTGAGTTCCTGAAAAGGCCCTATAGAGACGAATCTTGAGGAAATTAAGGAATATCCAATGTAAAAATGGGAATAAATCTTAGAGAGATTTGATTTGAATTTATTAACACATTAAACACCAATATACCACTAGCATTTCCATTTGGAAACTATATATTTCTTTGGATATTCGTTTATTTCCGAAGTTTTGCATTTTCGTCTCCATTTGAAATTCTATAGCCCCATATCTCAGGAATTCAAAGTATTGCATCAACCAAACATTCACCAAAACAATAATTTATTACACAGATTTGTTATTAAATTCAATAATTTGATAACAATTAGGATGGCGACGAAAGAGACGTTTTTACGGCAAAATTATGATTTTCACTATTTATTTTTACATCGGAATAACAAAAGTTATCTGTCTGTTAAAATTCAAATAAAATTTAACCCTAGAATATGGCATTCTTATTGTAATATCGAAGCAACGTTAAGTATATTTTTTGTTCAGAAGCCCTCATAAATATATGGTTTTACAGAAATAAAATGGCTGTGAAAATGTGTGACGGATAACAAATTTTGAATTTCGGTATGACATTCATTGGAATGATATTCCTGAAACATGATTTACACACGTGTTTGGTGTGATAACATTACTTTTTGTTTGTAACAACTGGTTTTTTTTTAACTTTAACATACTCTGTATGGATATTGAAGACATCGTTGACGAATATGCCATCCTGTGTGGAACGGTGAATGAACTAATTGTAAGTGAGATTATATCCAATGGTTGCTAAACTTATATTTTATCTTTTATCTTAACATTAGTTTTATCTTGGATTGTAAACCGAGTGAAGGAAATTACTCTCGATCGCGGAAACTTTCCATTTACTTGTAAACCATCTTTCATTCCATAGAATTCATTCCGATGCAAGTATAGAACTACCCACAATATAGGGTTAAATAATAAATTTAAAGAAAATAAACCGAAATACTAGGATTGCTTTAAATTAAACATAATTTAGAAAATTTTATATATGAACAAAAACTCATAATACTTAATATATCACCGTAATTGATGCGATTCGCGGTTATAAAACCCATTCTATTTTTATAAATAAATTAAATGTTTAATTTTTGACCAATTCATAAAACAAGTAATTTTTGGTATATTATATAACAAATTCATTTTTGAATAATTTAATACGTTCGATCTTCCGTTGTCCCATGTAAATACGTATCTTTACCTTCGGGTTGTACTGTTTCTTCTGTAATTACACTACCACTGGCAAATGGATTATTCGGTACATGTTCAACTGCACCATAACTAACATTTTTAACATTAATTTGTGAATGTGGATCGTTCTATATTTATATATATATAAGTAACGAATATGAATTAATAAATTCTTCAAATATTTAAAAACAAAATTCTATTTTTTAAATATTTTCTAATATAATAATATACTTACAAGACTCGTTTCTTTTGTCATTCCATTTGTTGTAGGACTCCAAACTTTATGTTCTTCAACGGGTGGTTCAGCCCAAGGTTGCAGTTCACCAGACGCAAAAATACCATAAAATGTTATACCAATTAAATGTACTGTAGCAGCTATTATAAATACTGTTGACCAACATTCCTTTGGCTATATTTAGGGGAGTAATTAATAATTTTTAAATGATTATAAAATTAACAAAAAGTTTAGAAATAAATATAAGTTATCTGATGATGTTTGCAAATATAATAATAATAATCAGAATAATACAGAATTAAAATTATTATGTATTTAAAAAAATAAAGTTATATAATAATTTTAAACCCTCAATTTTAAAAACAGAATATAATTTCTCATATATAGATAACTATAGTATATATACATATAAATACAATATAACGATTTTGAACAAAAACGATATTATTTATCATCCCCCCAAAAATGAAAAAAAAAAAAATTACACATTTATTTAAAGCGATATTATTTTATTATTCATTGCCTTTTCTTTTGCAAAAAAAATAAAAATATTATATGCATATCGTCATCGTGTATATATAAAATGAAAACTTTAGCTATAAATAGAAAATTGCATGGTTAGTCGTGCAGATCAAAATTTGAGTGAAGTGTTACAGCAACCATGAATTTTCACATAAAAATAAAATATATAGAGATGTGTAATATCTCGTTACAAATATATTTATATCGAAATAAATATGCATGGGTATAAACTTACATAAAGTATAATAATAATAATAAAGTGCGTATATAAATTGACAAAAGAAATAAACTTTTAGATTTATCATTTTTAGTTTTTTTCCCTCCCCGTTCAATCCACGAAATGATTTATTAATTTTTTTTTTGCAATATAAATTTTACCTGATTTTTTGTAATTCGATCAATTGCAATTGGACAAATTAAACCGGCTATTGTACCGATACCATTTGACATTCCCATTAAAATACTAGCATATTTCGGTGCAATATCCAAATGATTAACATTATAACCGGATATTGCAAATCCACTAAATGCAACACCAAATGTTAATGCAGTTAATGCACCTTCCTTTACAAATACATAAAAAATTCATTTTATTAAATTCTAACAAAAATTAATAGTTTATCTGCCAAAAGTAAAATAATTTTACCGCTGTTGATGCGTACGCTACAACTAAAAAAAATAAACCCTCTAATCCAAAACCACCACAATTGAAAATTTTCCGAACACTTGTCGTAGATAGAATATTTGATTTTCTCAAGTAATCTGCTAGCATTCCACCAAATGGTACAATTATGGTCATTAACAGATGTGGTATTGAACCGACAAATCCAGCCTTTAAGCAACAATCAAACAAACAAACAAATTTATTTAAAATTTTATCATTTTGACAGTGGCGGAGTGTGAACAAATTTGTACTGATATGTTCAAAAGATTGGATATTCTGAAAGGTACAAATTAAATATTAAACCAAAATAACCAAAAATTTTCAAACAGCATTTTCAACATTTAGAACATTTTGAATTACAGTCATGGAAAACTTTGTTAATATAGAACCTTTCAGAATATCCTATACAAATTTCCTAATGACCCGCCCATTCAAATTTGGTTTTATAAAATTTTGTTTTTGTTTTTGTTTATTTTCTTACCTCACCAATTTGATAATCAAATACATGTTTTAAATATGAACTTTGATATAATACAAGCATATAGAAATTCCATGAACGACAAAAATTTGCCACTATTATGGCATACACTGGCATTGAACGAGATATTTCACGCCATGGTGTTGTCGCAATGGTTGGCATTACCTGATGTACCGATTCGCCTAATGATTTTTCAATATATTTTAATTCTTGTATGGTAATTGTAGGATTTTTCCGTGGTTTTTCAAATACCAACCATAACCAAAATACATACCTGACGAAATAATAATAATAAATGTTATGAAAATCGAATATATTATACAGGCTGTCGTAGTAGTTATAACTGAATCTCATACTACGTAATCCTGGGGTACTATTTCCAGCAAGAAATTATAATGGTAGGGGGGTGAGGTTTAATTTTATCCCCTACCGAGTTACAGTGAGTTGCAAATTAACGTTCATTATTGAAAAAGATATCTTCTGTGATTAAGGTTTAATTTTTAAAACATTGAACCGACCCTAATCAACAGGTAAACTTAACTAATAGATAATTGAAATAGATTTAATTTCGTTTAAATAAAAATGTTTTCTCCGTTTAGAGATATTGACACTTAAAGTAAGAAGAATATTGTTTTTTCATCGTTTTTATTCGAAATTTCTACTGATAAAACAAAATTATTGTTTTTTTCGATTGCGTTTTTCAAGCCCTTCAAAAATTTTCTTAAATATTTTTTTCGTATGACCCATATTTTAGGAGGTATTTGAATTTTAAAACACTTATAAATGAACGTTATTTTCAATTCCTTATAACTTGGCAGAGGATGAAGAAAGAACCCTTCCAACTTTTACGATTCTTTGATGGAAATAGTCCTAGGAGTACCTAATATGCATTTGGACCATTGCTAAATTGCTGTATGATAATGTAATAAATTAAATGTTTATCTTCAATAAATAAATACCATGATAAACCCATTACGGAATAGAAATAAAATGGAGCCTGCCAACTAACATAACCGGCCAACATTCCGGACATTGGTAAACCGATAACAACACCGGCATATGAACCACTAAATGCAAATGTTGCTAAACGGGAACGTTCTAATGGTGGTGCCCAAAATCGCCATATACCATGACAAGCTGGATATGTAACGCCCTATTTTTATTTTTTTTATCACATTTTAGTTTACATTAATATAATTGTTTTTTTTTTTTTTTTTTTCAAATATAAATAAATTTAATTAAATATTATACCTCAACCAATCCTTGCATAACCCGAACGATAATCAATAGACTAGGATCAAAATATAATGCACCAGGTACCAAAGAATTTAAAAATGCCGAACATGCAATTGATGCACCAAATATTCTATTTGCTGGAAAAACTGATGCTAAAAAACCACCAGGTATTTGTGTTACAAGATAACCCCAAAAAAATGATGAATCTATAGCACTTTCCATGGCCACTGACCAATTATATCGAACTTCCTTTATTCGGTTGTATTGATGTTTTTTTATATTTGTGCGTTTATGAAAAGAAATAAATTTCAAATGTGATATATTTCTTATATTATTATTGATATATTATTATTATTATAATCTTATATATATAAAGATTTTATATAACACCATTTATATTATTTTTTATATATATTCATAATGATGTTTGTTGGCTTTATAGTAAAAAAATGAATAGCCTTAAAGCAAGAACCTCAATATATATATATATATATATATATGAAGAACGCATATATGACATTAATGCATTCTTAAATGAATGGATATACATATACATATATTCAAAATCAAATAAGATTCAAATAAATGAACACAAAAGCTCCCCCATTTCCTGGCTTATTCATATATTAACCGGAAACGAAGGGTGCCCATGTGATGATACACAATTTATATATAATATATGTATATATTATATTTAGTCGGTAATTTTATTCGATTCTAAAGGATATTTTATATTTGAAAGCATATTTTTTATATTATAGATCAGTATACTTTCAATAGAATTTATATATCAATTTTTTTTTCTTTTTTTTATGCTACATAAAATTTAAAAAGAACAAAATTATCGTATTGTTATTATATTTATATATTTGTATTTGTAGATATTGTAACAATTTCTATATAAATAATTTATTCATAGAAATGAAACTGACTGAAATATAAACAAACAATAAGCATATAATTTTTTTTCGCAAATCTATATGTTGCAAAAAAAAAAATATGCCATAAAAATAATGTGATGTATCTTCTTATAACAAATGTGTTATTATTCTAACAAAAAATATTATTTTTAATGATTTTCAATTCGTGTATATAATCAGTATACTTTAAAATTTATTTGTGCGCACAAATTTTTTGTAAATTAGTCTATATACGAATATTTTTGTATATATATAGGGAACGCCGGTCTAGATAAAGCAGGGACTGAAATTCGCTACTGAAACTCCAACTCATAGAAAATCCATAGAAACTAATCTATCAGAAAATTTTAATTTAATCATACATTTACGAATATTCTAGAAACAAACTTTAGCAGATTTAACAAATACAATTATATAAAGAGTGTGAATATCGTAAATCCCAAATAGATGACAGCACTGTTAACGTTCATTGTAATTGAACCGTACTGTTATTTTTATTGTTTTGAAATCTGCCAATAATATTCAGTATATTAATTTCAAGTTTTATACAAGCACGTTGTTTATGCTATGTTTACTTTATTATGATTAATAAAAAAAATGGAAAATTTTGTATACTGGAAAATTGTGATTTGCATGATTTCGTCACGTTTTTGTTTTCTTATTCTCAGAAAATGGTTTAGACAATTCAAAAAGATAATAATTTTGATGTTAGAAATGAAGAACGTGGAATACCAACAAAAAAAGTTTGATGACAGTAAATTGCAAGCATTGTTGAATGAAAGTAACACACAAACTCAAAAACAACTTGCCGAAGCATTAAATGTTGATAGAACAACTGTTTCTAAACGTTTAAAAGTCATGGTAATAATTCAAAAGTGATGAAATCGGTTCCACATTCCACAACAAAACTGGTTCAGTTTACAATCAAAGCACTTGTCTGGGACCTGCTATCCCACCCACTGTAGTCACTAGACTTGAATCCTTCCGGCTACCATTTGTTTTTTAATCGATGGGACACGCATTGGCTGGACAGCACCTCGATACGAAGAAGTCGAAAATTGGGTGTCTAATTGGTTTTCTTCAAACTGCGAACAATTCTATTGCGTGGTATCCGCAAATTCTTAGAAAGGTGGTAAAAGTGTATGGACAGTGATGGAAATTACTTTGATTAAAATATTCTTTCTTTTTCAACTCAAAAAATGTCTTGCTTTCATTTTAAACACGGCAATTTGATATTCACACATGATATACCGAACACTGAACCGTCTCCGAACCTTTTGTTCAATACCCCGAACCCTAGCCTGAACATAATTTTTTCCGTATTTCTATCCCTGATATTTCAAGTCTTAATTTATTACTATATATATATATATATACATATATATATGATACAAAGAGAGTATATTGCTAATGGTTTTTGCATATTTGTACGTGAATATTTTGTGTTTCTTTTTTATCGTATATGAATTCATTTTTCATGGTCTTTAATTTTGTTTTATCATCAAAAATATTTTTAAGAAATTATTTACACACAGTGCGAGCGTAACAATATATACCAATAGAAATATCCGTTTAAGAATTTGGATCAGTTGACAATTGTTTCTAAATGAGCCCATTAGATTGTTTCAATTTGGGCAATTGTTTCTTAGTAAAATGATTCCTAATAAACGAATGATCGACTTTATTTTGTTTCACATAAAATAAAAAGCATTAAATGCTGTCTTCAATAAAAATTGGTAGTTTTTGTGATATAGTGTTCATTGATTATATCATTTTCTTTATATTCATTCTATATGCATATATACAGTTAATTACAAAATAGTAATTAAACGAAGAGGCAAATAAAGACTATTTTTGGAAAATCGTCATGGAAGTGTGAGAATTCTAAATAATTATGTAGATTCGCTCTATGTATAAATGATTTTTAAACAACAAACTCACACCCTGTGTGTATATTATTTCTTCATCATCCTCTCAGATCAATATAAAACAACTAAATATTATTATATTTATATATTTATAAGTATATATAAAGGGGATGAATGCATTATTTCATTCATATATATATATATATATATATTACATTACAAACAAAAAAACATAATCATATCTCTGTATTCACAGCTCACCGAACAAAGATCCCCATAATCGATAAAAAATAAATAAATATAATATATATTGATGTCAATTGAAAAAAAATCATATGATATTAAACATTTATAGGAGTCAAAATATTTCATATTATAGTTATGCTTTTATATATTATAACTATATATGGCAAAATTTAAGCAAGTAAATTAGGTACTGTACTAATAGACCTTCAAAAATGGGAAAAATGTCACTTTTTCAGTTCCACAAAACTTAAAATCTAATCTGAAATTAATTAAAAAGTTGATAACATCCCTCAGCCATAACATAATCAAATTTGGAATAGCTGTAATTAGTTAAAGCAATGGCAAACTTAATTTTCTTCATCCAAATTTGAAGAAATTCTCAAATTTAATTTTTCTTGCAAGAAAATGCTATTAGTTAATGATACAGATTTCGTATTTTATTGTAACAAATTTGTAATGGATTTTTTATACGTAATTCTCATGATATCGTAGGATCCAGATGATGTTTCACGATGCCAGATACTCAAATATAAATAACATTTTATTATCAATTGATTTATCATATTTTGGAGGTTATAAACCTATGATTTAAAGTGATTAGATACGAATAGCCGACTATAAGACATATTTTTAGGCTTCATAAAGAGGTTAAGAATATCTTGAAAACGGTATAGGGATAGCATAAAAAAATCTACGAAACTTGAAAGATGTTTAAGAATAACCAGAAAACGTACCGTACCCGGTTTAATTATCTTTAGAATCTAGGAAGTTATAGAACAAAAGTTGCCAAATTTTTTAATTTTTAAGTTCCGTCAAACTGCTCATGGGCCAGCAACTAATCTGAAACTTACCAAAAGTTGGACACAGCCTTCGGCTACAATAGCATACTAAAATGCATGTAGCTGGAATTAGGAATTATAGCAAAGATAAGCTTCCATATATACATTAGTTTTAGAACAATAATTTTAAAGTAATTTTTTTCACTGTTCTCCATGAATAAACAAATTTCCGGTTTCTTTCTCAAATTTTCCCGAAAAATACTTGACAAATTTGGTTAAAATTTTCAAAATACCTTCTATCCCGCGTCCTACCAAATTTTCTGACTTTTTTTGTAATCCTATAGTGTTTAATAAAGGTAAATCGGTTTACTAAGGTGGTTCCGGTCTACTAAGGTGGTTCCCGTCCCATCCGGTCCCATTTTACCAAGGTGGTTTCGGTCCCATTAAAAAGGTTTATGGTGCTGAGGGTTTTGAACGTACGAAAGTTTTTTGAGTGGTAAACACGTTTTACACACAAACATTCATCGCATTTTAACCATCAATTAGAATCTACGAAAGGTTGATGCTAAATTTACTACACATAATCTAACAATTGATCAAAAATCGAGAAGAATTCCACATTCAATGAAGCTCGTAGCGATGAAAACTTTTTGATAACATTGTAATTGGTTATGAAACATTGTGATTTGAATATGATCCATAACCTATACGTCAAAACGCTGAATGGCAGTCTCCAGATCATCCGATTCCAACAAAAACACAAAAATTTCGTTCAAAAGTGCATGCAATGCTAATTGTTTTCTATGATTCACCAGGAATTATTAATCACGCGTACATTCAGCACGATGACATGAAAAATTCATTTACCGATCTTTTATCACACGCCAACCATTGTATGGAAGCTTAACAAGAATATTTCAAATAAGTAATATCATTTTTAATTTATAAAAAAATTGTGTGTACTATTAAGTTCGACAACAACTTATGGGGCATAGAGTATATATGATAATGATCCTTACTTAACATTTATTTATATAGAAACTTACCTCTGGTTTTAATTTTTTTATATTTTCTAGTTGTTTCTGTTCGATTTGTAATTTGGCCATCGATAAATTACAGCGCATACCAAATGATATAATAAAACCGAGACATGCCATTAACGCCACCGTATATCGACTACTTAAACATGGACATTCGGCTTGTACATATTTATCGATATGTCGCAGTGGTGGTCGTTCGATTTCATCAAACGATGCCGGTGAATCGGGTTCATCAATAAAATTTCCGGAACTATCCATTTGTCCATAGCCCTGTTGTCTTTTCTCATAGTGATCGAAACGTTGTAACCTATAAATATATAACAAATATATAGATATTAATATTTTTATTAATTTTTATTTTTATTCATAAATGGTAAATATTTTTATTATATATCGTTGTAAATTTATCTTCAAAATAACCGCTTGCGTATATATAAAATTAATTGAGCTATATAAATTATTAATAAATTTAATATTTTATGTCGTCGTCGACGTGTATTCATATATAATATATGATATAGTATTTATAAAATAGATCTATAGACAAAAAAAGATATCATTAAAAACAACTAAATAGCCAAAGCATATTTATGAGCAATAAATAAAATTGATAAGAATCATAAAAAGAAAAATTTATATACAATATATACAATTATTTGGTATAAAAGAACTTGTTATGTTTTTCCTTCAAACATCCCCACAAGCCACCCATCAACAAATCTTATATATACCCTTTTGATGTTGAGATATTTATATATAAGAAAATAAATTATTGAAATACATAAACAAAAAAAAATAAACAAAAGACAAAAAATAAAATATTAAATTACAAAAATTCTTATAATATTCAATTAATTTATATGTTAATTTAATTTATTGAATGAATTATAATATATATATGTTATATGTTTATAGTAAAATTATTTATCTATATATCTTTATATTTGTTGTGTTCTTCGCGTATATTTGGGGGTGTCGTTCCATTCGCATTTACGATGAACGAGCAACAAACAAGAATCGTGAAAGTGAAAAAAAAAAATTAATAATAAAAGAAAGACGAATCCACTCAATGTCACTTCCTGCTCTATATTCATATATATAAAATTCTTATATATATATAGTATATGTATATTATATGAATTACACTTTATGTTAAATAGAACGTTTATACAATCACGTGCGTATCTATGGTATATGAAGATGAGATGATGTTGAATAGATATGAATTACATTCATTTATATATACTTATTACATATACAACAAGAAATAAAGAACCCCTTTACAATCATCGCATATATACTATAATATAGATTCAAAGAAATTCTAAGCATATTGACAAACGAATGGAAATAAAAAAAATACACCAAAGAAATGAAAAAGAATAAAAATAAACTAAAGCAATACAAAATATATAGAAGTAAAGGAAAAAAAAACACCTTTCGGTTATGGATTTACGATTAAAAGAACCAAAAAAAATAAATAAAATTATATTCAATATTTATATATATTAAGGAAGTAATTGGCCAACTTACAATCAAATTTTATGTTTTTTTTCTTTACAAACAAAACATAGTTTTTCTATCTTTTAAGTCGTTTTTTGTTTAGCTTTTGGTTTGGCTAATTCTATATATATTCTATATATACACCTTTCTATTGAGTTATTGACCAGATATATTATTGGATTATATTAACAAACATCATAAAATTACCTTTAACTGTATTATAAACTAATTTTATAGGTTTGATATATATTTAATTTTTACATTTGTTTTATGATGCGTTATTAATAATCAAATGATTATTTGTTTTTAAACAAACAAAACATCAATCATTATTTCATTGATGACGCATCATCAATGTGAAATATCTATAAATTTTGTCGCAGCTTTAAAAACTATTTCCATCTGTCATTATTTTGAAATACTTTTGAAACATCACGATATAGTTCATGAGAAAATCAAAAAATGAAGTTAAATGAATTTCGATCTTATTTTCGATCATGAATTCTCCATAGTTAATAAATTCAAAATAAGCATGCCATATGTAATTATGATTCTTAACCTATAAAGAATGACATTTTGGAATCGGATTCAGCATAAATCGAATGCTTGGTTAGGCTATGCTGTTAGACCTTGTATAAGTTCTACAAAAAATGAAGCTATAATTCCGAAGTAAAACGAACATAGATTTTTGTAAATTACGCATAAACGGAATCATCATTTTGACAGCTCTGAGGACAAACAAATAACAAAACAATTGCAAACGATTCTTGTTTGCTTGCATAGTGAATTTCGTGAATCTTCTTGATTGTGTGTTGTGTTCGGTGTAAGTGAGGCAATAAAAGGATATTATCTATTATAATTCGTATATTTAAAAATGCGTATACTTTGCTAATATACGTTTTGAAATATACTATTATAATATATAGTTTTATTTATAAAATATCGTAATATAAAAGGTTTAATAGGAATTAGGAACCATATAGAAATAGGAATAGGAAAATTGACGCGAAAGGTTAACATCACGTACACCACGTTTTAATGTTCTTGCCGAATTAGCGATCATGGAGAATTAGATTTAATCAACTTAAAAATGAATAGGACATACGGACAAGGATATTTCTGAGAAAGATAACAATCATTGCATATAGAAAGATAACAATGACATCATCGACAAAATTTTAAAATATTTCAAGGACATAAGGATAAAGATATTTCATTGATCAACAATCTAAATAACACAAGACCAAAAATAGATCCCTGTGGGAAAGAATTTTAGTCCGTTGAGAATATGAAAAATGAATGACCTGGGGATACCTGGGGTGCGATATCTATGTAATAACCAGTTGAATTCCAACATGTGGAAGGAGTGGGATCATAATTTTCGCTTACTACCAACAATTGGTATCAGTGTCCGACAAAAGGGCTTCTGTTGATGGTTTTTGATAATTTGTTGTTTTTTGTGTGAGTATCGGTAATTAGTCGATCGACCAACGCATGGAAAAATATGCAACTCTGTGTGAAAATTCAGATTGGAAAATAATCGAAAACACATAAAACAAATAATATTTCATTTCTTTGGTATATAAGATTCCATTATATAAGATTCTTTAGTATGTATAAGAACCCACGATCGCAAAATTTTATAAAATTTTATGAGTTGACTTGTTTATCAATTGCGCCACAGAATGGATGAGGATGAGGAGAATGGTCGGTATTGAATATATAGAGAACAAGATCATGATCAATCTATTATTTCTTTTTTTTTTTTGAATTATGAAAATATTATTTTCAATTATAGAATAATAAATACTAATCATCTAATCTAGACTCTATAGATATTGTATACATTTATAAATACTATCAGCGCTTAACAATCTGCATTTCGATGATTTAAAAAATATATATTATTCAATTTAATTAAATACGATTTAATGGATTTTTGCATATCAATACGATATGAAAAATATTTATAGATAAATATTAAATCATTCTGTGCGCTTATGTTTTAAATGCAAAATTTCTATAAAATATATTTTCCCAAAAAAACAATCTCTCACATAAAGTATAAAATAAAGTAGAAATTGAAAATATTTCTACTTTATTTTATACTTTATGTATAAAAGATTAATATTTTCTAAAATATATGTGATTACATATACTTAATATACATAATCAAACAACTATATTATATCATAGATCCATTAAAACCCTTAAAACAATCATTACACTTGAAAAATTTTCATTTTGAAATAAATAAAACCAAGGATATGTATATGAATTTCGTAATATACAATGAATATTTAAAATCCGCATATATCCATCATCTCCCTATAAATACTATTTTTTTACTCTGAATTATATAG
Organism: Dilophus febrilis; assembly: GCA_958336335.1. Classification (NCBI taxonomy): domain Eukaryota; kingdom Metazoa; phylum Arthropoda; class Insecta; order Diptera; family Bibionidae; genus Dilophus; species Dilophus febrilis. The sequence continues at coordinate 34,383,289 of OY284471.1, forward strand.
GTAATACATATTCAGATATGCAATATAATAATAATATATTTATATAATAGAGTCATCGTATTCATATATATAAATATATATGTTTGTTACCACACATTGCATAACTTCCGCAACATTGCAAATTGTATTTTAAAATATCCATCATTTGTATTACACACACATATCATGATTTAAAATAGTAATCGCATATGCTCTCACGTCGCAAATATAAAAAAAAACAAATAGATATATATTTATAAAATAATATCTATATATCTGAAGCGTATGTATTCAAAGAAACACATTATATACATATATGAGAATCTATTCAATAAATAAATGCCGCAAGTATTGAATTGATGATTATCCTATACGCGTAACGCATATTGATTTCATCAACAATATATACTTCTCCTATATGTTGAAAAAATACAATATATATATTAAATCTTTATCGTTTCAAATTGTATATATCTATGTTTATTTGTTACGAAAAGATTATATTATATATACAGTTTATAAGTTTATATATAAACATACCATTATATATATATATAATATATATATAGATGAGTGTTTATTTGCAAAACATTATTGTTATACATAAACACACATATAAACATAATAATAACAAAAAAAAAGAAAAGTTTCCCTTATAACCATCCCTTGCAGGTATTTTCTCATATACATCATCATTTAAATGTATATAAGCGGAAGGATAAATCGTATATTTAAAACAATTTTATTTACAAAATTTCAAATTAAATTTTACTTTTATATTTTTGTATCAATAAAATCTGTGTACTTGATATTTAATTGATATTTATATCATGGTTGTATAATAAGTATGCATATATAAATAAAATGTGATACAATAAATATTCATTAACGCTTATTTCAATACATATATTATATATGTATGTATATAGATGGAGGATAGATGGATAGATATACCTACCTATTCAAAAATTTGTAAATTGTCAAATTGTAAATTGGATATTGGTTTTTATTAATTTAAATATATATATGTTATATATTATAAAAGGACATCAAATAAAGTGAGTAGATATTTTTAATTTGAATTACATAAGAACAAAACGAATAAAACAGTATAAATTTGTGATATCTTTTATATTGAATTCAATTGCTTTAAATATTTAAAAAAAAACTCGATTCTGAAACATCCATTTTTTGTAACTTTTATACACACTGACATGATAACACTTTATTAATACACTTTTATTCACCAATGATAGGCCAAATTGCGATCAATTCTGACAGTATCTTGAGCATTTCTTCGATTTTAAAATAACAAATTAGACAGTTTAAAAAATAGAACGATATTTTGATAGTCTAGTGATCCATTTGTTATGGGTTTTTTTAACTCTTCTCTAAAAAATAAAATAAAACAATCGTTGAAAAATGCATAATTATTGTTATTTTTAACAAATAGACTTGAAAATTTGAAAATGAACACCAAAATCCGGTACCAAAGTTCAAAAATCTGATATTATTTCATTCTTCCATATTTTTAATATATAGAATCATCTAAATCACCATTTGTTTATTTTTATGTAATTTATTTGTGGGATACTGAACATACGTTTTCATTTTACATTGTATTTCATTTACACCCTGTAACTCCCTATAGGACTTGAAGTTAATGTGGCCCGTATTTGTAGAATTCTAAACTATAAATTTTTCATGTGTGTTGGCCTTAAGAAGTTTAAATTGAAATTTGGAATTTACTGTATTTTTCTGTTTTCGTTTGGTTACGAAATAATAGTAGTTTTTCGTTACGAATAACGGTTTGGTAAATGTTGTGGTATTGTAACGTTATACAAACACTTTTCATGACATATTCATAATAATAAATATAATAAATAATAATAAATAAGAACAATAAATGCTAAAGCTAAAGCATTACAATCGACAATTTAGGTTTTAGCGTCCAACAACATCTATTCTGGTGTTAGTTTCATTATTCACTTCAATTTATTCCGGTTTTATGTGTGAAAATTCAGATTCAGATCAAAGTACCCGAATAAAACACAAATCATATTTTATGTCTTTAGTATGGGATCCGAGCTTACGAACCCTAATTTTGTAACAATTTTTGCGTTTTTATCAACTACACCAAAGAATCATATAAGTAATATGTTTCAATTTTAATACAGTTCAAACTTTGATATTTCTAGTAGTTTATAGATTAAAATATTCTCTGCTGATTTAAGCTTTAAAATGAATATATTAAATTAAAGTACCGTAAATATGATTTAAAATATAATTTAAAACAATATAATTTATATAAAATCACTTATAAAACACAGATGATTTTTTGAATTCACATCAGTCTGGACAAATTTCAGAAATGTAATACTTATACGATCTAAAAAAATGAATTCGTACACAATAAATCAAAAGAAAGTTCAAGAGTTGTTAATTGTATCGTATTACAACCCTTGAACAAATGATTTTCCTTCAAAAAAATAATTTTTTCTAATTAAACAAATTGTTCGAAATTGTTTGGTGGTTTTGTTAATAAATCCACAAGTGATTTTTGAAAAGCCAGTACATTATTACATCCCCAAAGCAAATCACAAACGTTTGGTGTGCATTATATGGCAAGTAGTGTAATGGAACCACCATATATTTTAACTTTGCTGCTGGTAATTGTGTAACAACGAAAGAGATGTTAAATGGGGTTTTTGAGACGAGAATTGAATGAAATGGATCTCGAAGATACATGATTTGACGTTTGACATTTATTGCAGAAATTGTGATGTTAATTAACCATCAATATCATGTGATTAAATTACCATTAAAATATTGTTTTTACAGGGGTTACGTGAAAAGTAAGTTTTAAAAACAATCCGCCTAATCGATTCCGCAGAGCTGAATTAAGAAAATATTTGTATCATTGGTGGAATATAGAGCCGTAATTATATCAAAATGTCATACAAAGGTTTGCCCAAAAGAATGTAAAACGAAAAGAATGTAAAATTCCATGAACATACAATATTTTATAAAGAATATATCAATTAAAAACGTTAATCGTATTGATTTTGTTATATAGAAATAATTAAAATTGCAAATGATATATCTAATATCATAAACAAAAAAAAAAACTCCCCATTGAAATTATATAATTATTTATCTATCATATAATTCTATTTTATTTAATATAACGCATTCAAATTGTTTACTTATAAATCGTATATAAATCCAAATAAATTGACAATTTTTTTTTTGTTAATGGATTGACTTCATTCCCCAAAACAAAAAATGCATTCATAAAACTAAAAATTAAAAAAAAAAATATGATTGAGACAACAAAAATTAATCGAATGATAATTGGAAAAGTTGTCATGCATATAATGAATTTAAAATAAAAAAAAAGTCTATGGATTTATTATATATGATATATATATATATAATATATGAAATATAACATCGAGATATATATGTACAATTGTTGTCCTTTTGTTCTGCGTTTTCCAAAAATCTAATGGAATACTTTTGAATATAAAATACATATCATCATAACGATAATTGTCCAGTATATATCATATATGAATAATACAGTATGTTGCTCATCTATCTATGTATACTATAACTTTTACTGCTTTTACCCATCATATATAATATACATATATAATAAATAGAGAAATTATTAAATATATATAACAAAAAAACTGAAATATATAATGCAATAGATTTTCCCCATACATTTGAATCGGGATACCTAAAATTTAAAGATTTATTAACAATATATTGTGTATACGCATGCAAAATATAAATTGTATATATTTATATATATAACATATATGGAGAAAAAAGTATATATTATTGGGGGATTGTATACAATCTACAAACTGATTTTAAATTATCATTATACTATATATACAATTTCAATGTATATATACATTTATAGGATACCTTTTATGAATAATTTTTTTATATAACTTTTGCATTATATTATATATATTTATTTATATATAAATATAGAAAAGATATAAACCCATTGATAAATTGCTGACTAAAAGCAGACTAATTCGTTTTTTCGTTGTTGTTGTTGTATATTTTAACATGTATAGATGTATTTTATAATAGACCATGCGTTATATATTAAATGTACATATAGTGAGTATTATTGTTATGTATTTATTATGTAAAAATGGGGTGATATAGCAGGAAATTTGATGTAAGTATGAATACATTAATTTTTACATGACATTCGCGTGTTACGTTTATTGATGACAATTTAATATACTATATATTTATTTATATATAATATATATACATATGATGATAGATATTTAAATATTATTTCACAGGATAATATAATATACATATAATGACAATATCTATTTTACTTTTATATTTTATATGCAGATCAAAATAGCAAACATGATTATTATATATATAATGGGTATTTCATTATAAGGAAAACAAATATCAGTGATCATTAATTATTATTATTATAGATTTGTGAATGACATTTTTTTTTCTATATAAATTAATGAAACTTTGATTTATTTTCCAAATGTATCCATATTTTTACATTTTTCGTATAAATAAATTTCAGAAGTTCACCAAGAACCATCAAATTCTTACTTGTTCAATTTAAAATTTCAAATAATTCTCAATTAAAAACCAAAAAACCATGACAATCACTCACTTAATTTTGTTTTCTGTTAAGGTTTAATGTTTTGGTAAGTTTCAGATTAATAGCTATGATCTAAGAATTAAGCCTTTAATTGAACCTTGAAAATGATCTGTTTGCCAATTTTGTTAGTATGACAACTTTCATATTTGCGAAGTTAATTCAACCGAACTAGTGGGCGATTTATAACTTTTTTTTAAATATTTTTAAAGTCTGACAGATTTGGTAATTCTATCCGTAATGGTTTTCTAGAAAACGTAAAAATATATGTAACTAAGCAGATTTTCCATGGAAAATCACCTGAAAACATCAATTTATAACTTCCAAATCGATTGCTTAGGAAAATTATACACCCATTTGAGTAACTTAACATCCTTGGACATTAGCTAAATCCTCAGAAATTAGGGAAATTACATTAAAAAATTGAATAAAAATCGAGTTTGGAAGGATGGGGTAAAAGGAGTGGAATCAGAATAAATTTCCCGAACCAAAGTCTTAGTGTTTTTCATCAAATCTACAAATTTATCATTCCGATGTCGATTCGTTAGAAATTGCAAGGGAAATCTTGAATTATCGAAAGGCATTGTTTAGGAAGCCGGTGGATCTATAGGCATTAGAAAGGTTCGATGATATCAAAAATCGACCGATTTGAAAATTCAATTTGCAACCCAGGCTGTTGAATTTCGGGTCAAAAGACGTCCATCTTTCAAATAGTCAAAACTCAACACAGCCAAAATGTTATATTTAAAATTTCATTAAAATCCGATTAGTTGTTTCCGAATTAACTTTTATTGGTTTGGAATATTAGACAAAACAATTAGACAAGAAAATCGGTTATCTAACTAATGGACAATTTTTTGTTAAATTCAGTAAATTTATATATGGTTCATTTATATATTTCGATTCCGATACACGAAGCTTTGAATTTCATTGCAATTATTTAGATAGAAATATATTAAATTTGTATAATATTTCTTTATATATACCTTTATTTGAATCTGAAATTAAATATAAGGTATATTTGGATATGTAATAGAAATAAATACACGTACATATAATACTTATATATAGATAATAATATTTATATTTTATGTTTATAATATCGTATATATATTATATTTTATATTTCACTTAAATCGTCAACAAAGTGCTTATATTTAAGCTCTTATTATGTATACAAAAATCCTAGAAATCGTTTACCGTCTCGAGGATTATATTATTTATAAATAAATTTCGTTGTGGAAAATCTATACTTTTGTATACTGTGCAAATCCCTTCATCATGAGTTTATAAATATTATATATATTTATCCGCATATTATTATTGTGATTATGAACATTTATAGATAACTCTATATATGTATATACACAAATAAACAAAACTCAATAATAAAAATCTTACCAATTCACTTGATTGCTTTTTGTACATTCATCTCTTTTTCATCACTCTACCATATATACATTACAAATATATATCTGCTATATAATATTGGATTGGGTTCCAATAATATATATAACAACTATATATGAGTTTTCTGTTGCTGGATACGTATACGACGAGGAGGATATATAAGAAGCAGAAGAAAAAAAAATATTTAGCTCCCTAAATTTTTGCATTTTAATATACCCAGAGTATAGTATTGCTGATTTTTATGTTTTTATTTTTATTTTATATTATTTTATTTTTGTTGTTTGTTTGGATGAGCTTAAAAAAAGAAAATAAAACAACTAACATTATACATAAAGAAAAATCTCCCTTAATATATAAGTATTTGTTTATTATCTCACAGATTTTGTTTTTTGTTGTTATTTTTGAGTCTTACTTGTTTTTATTTTTTTTTTTTTGTTCTACATATGAGACGTTGATACATTTTTGTTTCCACGTCATGCGATAAAAGTAAATAAATATACTATATATTTATCTGCTGTTTTGTTTTTTTTTTAAGGGTAACTTATTTCTTTATTCTATATTCCTGTAAATATATTAGCCACAAAAAACATCATGTGATATCTATATATATTTATATTTAAAGTAATATAGAAACATTCATATATGAATGTGTAAATGATATGATATATGAATGGTGTGAAATCATTTGGAAATTGAAATGATTATCGCACTGATCTGTAATTTATTTATATTTAATACATATATAATACAAAAAAAAAATAAAAATATATAACAAATAATTGTTGGTAATCGACTTGTTTAACATGTTCACATTTTATTCGTTTAAATTTAGAACGGTAGATTAAGTTCATTGCGGGATTAAAAAAAATCATATTATATTTATATGTTTAAGAAGCTGTACGACCTGTAAATGTCTTTAAATACAATATAATGACTTTTATACCCTTACAATGGGGGTGGGGTAGACGGGAAACTAAGGCGGGGTTTTGGGATGACAAAAAACATGTCTGTCTGTCCGTCGGATAACTGGAGTCATTCTTAACCGATACCTTGGGTTTTCCGGAAAGACGATCGAAAAGGTGGCTTTAATTTGAAAATTATTGAATTTGGTCAAAGTGATTCGGGAGTTATGATGAGCAAAAAAATTGTCTCTGTCGAATCGTATGGGTTTTCGAAAGTGATCTCAAAGCGATTTCTGATTTAATAGGTTTTGCCATTTCTCCATATCATAATTTCATCAGCGATTGTTGTTGTTTTTCACCCGTATCATCACGTTTTCCAATTTTCACTACTTTATATCTATATATCCTAACTATATTTTACAAATCGCGAACTTTCACCATAATGTTGCCCTTCAAATATATGACCTTCAACTCAATTACAATACCCAATGCTAAAAGAAGAACAGCATTATATGTATAAAAAATATTACAACTTTGAGAAAAATTAAATTACTTTTAATAGGGTGAAAAGAATTAAAAAAAACTTTATTCTATTTTGTTTGATGTGCAATCAAATGATTTAAATTTATAAAAACTACATCAATTTGGTTATAATTTAATAAAATATCTTGAAATGATATTGATTTGAATATTAAACAAACATAAATTTTTTAAGAAACAAGGTTCTATGGGAGAATAAAGACGAAGCAAATTAAGCCAGGGTAGAACAAACTTTGAGGATGCCAAAAAGTTTCAAAGGGGACGTTTGGTTAATAATACAATTTTTTTTTTTATATTTATAAACAATTTTCAATAGGTTTTAACAATTTTATTAGTTAATATATCATACGATACGTTCCAAAATTTTATAACAATCTGACGTTTAGGTCAAAAGTTACAAAGGAATTTTTTGTAATTTTTAACTTATGGGAAAAATCTGAATTGCGTATGTTCAGCTGAATTGCTTTTTAATGGGGGAAAAATACTGTTCAAACAAAGCAATGGCTTGACAAGTCTGACTCTTCTCCATTGTGACAAATGGTAGAGAAGTGATTTGGTGATTTGAATGCTACCGTACAAACACCGATTGTGCTGAACGTTCTGGTAACCCAAATTCGGCAGTTGTACCAGAAAACATAAAAAAGTTCATATAATTTTTGGAGGTTTTGATTTATTTTAGCGTTTCTAATTTAAAGGCTGTAATCAAAATTTGACGTTTCCTATTTAGAGGATTCCTTATTTATGTGTTCCTTAAAACGTGAGGCTACTGTATATAAAATAATATATATATATATATATATATATATATATAGATCTTTTATTGCATTAAAAGTACATAGATTGAATTTTTTTTCTTCTTATATGTCTTAAGATATTTGATCATATTAAAAATTCAATATATTCATAAGTACGCATATTTTATTATATTTTTGTTTTTTTTTTATATACCTTGCCTATGTGCATATTTAAATTTTTTTAAAAATGTTCTGAAGGAAAAGGAAATATAGAATATAAATATATATAGATATACGCGATTGTATTATATAAATATATAAACAGAGGTGATGGTGCGTACATATATTCAGTGATTCTGCGATCAATATACGTTCGAGTAAAAAATGGTATATAAATAAATACAAAAATACACGCGACTTTTCAAAGGATATATTTGGAGATATACGAAGTATATACTATATATATATAAAAAAATTTATAGATATGTATACATAAATATAAGTATAATGTCAACAATCACAAATTTGTTTGATGAATAAAACCTCTTCGTGTCAAATAACAGATTTTCTTATATATATTTCCCTTAATACTTTTATTATGTGTGTAATCACTCTTCATTTACCATTAATTCTATATAGAATATAACCATATTATTATATATATATAATTTATATTTATACATTAAATTTCATTTAATATCTATATATATATATATATATATATATATATATATAAATAAATAAACGTGCCATTATTATTACTGCATTGATGAAGAACTTTTGTCTTTTAATGTACAAATAAATGTTTTTATATATTGTATATATAGTATTAATAATATATTTGTAATAAACAGTTTAGGGGTTGTGAATATACATATATAGATATTAGCAACGTGTTATATATGGATTTAATGGACGCGATGCGATGACAATTATTATATATGTATGCAGGAAATGGAAAATATTTTAACTATATATATAATAAATATATAACTATTGATAAATAAATATATAAGAATTCAGAATTCATATTTTATATAAATACAACTAATAAAAAAAGGGTTATAAAAAAACCCTATATATTCGTTTATATAATTCTAAATAAAATAATGCATTATATTAATTACAGTAAAAAATTTATTTAAAAGCTTAAATTAGTATATTATTTTTATTATTACTTTACTATACGCACATAGCAATTATATATAGCTATATTATCTTATATGCAATTAATTGTATAAAAGTCATTATATTTTTTGTTAAATGACATAACGTTAATAAAGCGAAATAAATAATTAACTTTGCATGGAAATTTATAGCATTTTTTTCCTGTGTGTATGATTTGAAATAATTAAAATAAGCTTTTATTTCGGTTTAACTTATCAAAGCTATAAAAGAATTGGAAATATACTTTTCGGTATCGATATAATTATCATTCGCATGCAAGGTTTTTAAACTTCCATATAGAGTGAAAAATTGTTCAATCAATTTTATGTTCAAAATAAATTATGTAAAATTCGTCACAGTTTTTGGAAAAATGTTATTAAGTTCATTAAGCGGACTAGATCATCGAAGAGGAGAGCGCAAAAACAAATGCACTACGCTGCTGGACAGAGCAGTGGAAAGCAGAACGAAGTGGTAACACCAACCGCTTCAGATAACACCACACTGGAAGGAGAAGAGATGCAGAATAGCAAAACCAGATACACCTTCGAATCAGACCGGGACTGGACGAAGGTTTGGGGGATTGCGGGTAGAGAATGTTGGACCTTTGTGGTGTAACAAACCCAAACCGCAATCAAAAACATATAGGAAAACCATGAAACCAGGTAAAGATGATGGCCCCAAATCATGCACTAGAACACATTCAATACAATCGAGTGAACGGAAAAGAAATCTTTTTAGCCCTCGACGGCAGAGGGGTGATATCGCGTATGAAAGGCATTTAAGACATTTAATTCCGCTGTGCATAAGAAGAAATTGCTGCGCACATTATGTGCAAATGTCCGGATTTAGAGAGCATAAGGATGAGGGTGGCCGTTCGCGCGTTCCTTTTTAAGAAAGATTTCGGTCGTATTCTCTTCAAAGAGATGATTGCGATAACAAAGGCCACTATATTCGAAGAGCAATCTGGGAGACCTCAGTTGCAATTATATATATAAATTTCAATCGGAAACGAAAGGGGGCCCACGTATGACCGTATGATTTAAATTTAGATTTTAAAATTCGACAATGGAAAATCACATGGAATATATTCCGCGATATGCTCCAACCTAATTTTTTTGAAAAGGTATATTTTTCAATCCATTATATTTATAAAATATATTCATAATTATGGAACATCTATAGCGCTCTTGGCTTATTCACAATATGAAAACGAACCGGGGAGACACCCACCCAATTGGAAATGCTATGTGTGTTTTAAGTCGGAACAGTGATAGAATATACCGCCCTTTTTCCATTGAAATTTACTTTGGAGATTTTCGTAATTTTTCCAATTGGAAAATATATCAGATGGATAAGATATATTTTCCATATGGAATATATAACCGCTATATATATTATTAGTAAATTAATAGTATATATATTAATAGTAAATTTTCGTTGAATGTTTGATGAAATTCCGACATGGAATTCCAGTTGGTAGTTTTTCTTAAAGTATCTTACTTTAGTTAATGGGGGTAAGGCAGCATATCCTTTTTTTTAAATAGTTATAACAACAAAAAAATATATAATTTGTGAATTACACGAAATTTAAAGTTCTGCGATATGGCTCAAATAAAAAATCATATATATTTTGTTAATATAGAAATTGAAAATCAATTTCAACAAAAACAAATACATATTTCTAGTAGGGGCCTATACCATTAGTAAATACATTCAAAATATTAATTACACACAATGTTTAACTACATATAATAAAGTATAAAATGTAAATAGACATGAGATCATGTAAATATTATCTATTTACAATAATATATACGGCGGATATATTTATTAAATCCCTGTAATTGTATATGCATAAAGTTTTATGAAAAATGTATTTCTTTTGAAAATATTATCTCTCAATAGTATAAACAGACCCGGCCCTAACAACTGTGGCAATCGCACAAAAAACCACCTTTCTCCCGCTTCTAACCCTTAAAAAACTACCAGTTATATCTTAAGGATGAATAATAAACTTTCTGTATAAATCGCGCTACAGCTATTAATGTATATACTTTATCCCATTCATTTTGGTTCATAATTTATATCACGTTAAAATAGGGGCGCTATAATATAAACTAAAACTGGGCGCCAGAATGGTTAGGAGCGGGCCTTAGTATAAATTTATATAGAATTCTATAAATTTATTACATTTAAATATGTAAACAAAGGGTAAATTTTAATATAGATTTCATCAAAAACTTTTTTTTTCCTTCTACTTCTATAATATTATTTTAATAAATATATGTAATATCGTCGGTATATACTATATTTAAATTCCCATATTAAAATAAACAACTATATATAATACATTGGATATTCAAATAAGATGTTACAATATTTAATTTAATGTTTTTTTGTTTGCCATATATGATATAATCCGTGTGTTTCTCTTTTCCTTTATTTATTTTGTTTATAATTATTAATATCCTATTTTTTTTTTTTGATCCGTGTATAAACGTATTTATCATTATAAATTGGATATTGACCTTCTGCTTGGGCATTCATCAATGCATTTATATACATATAACTTTATATATATAAATTAGTTTTTATTAAGCACGTACATTCGGTGTGTGCAACATATTAGGATCGTTTTGGAAAATAATATATGTTAACGTATCCTTTTTCAGTGTTTTCTACACGAGTTCCGAATTCGACAAAATTCCCATATTCTTTCGTTATTTATCGGTTGTTTCCATTTTTCGGAAAATGCTTGCCTAATTTAGGTGTAATTTTTAACATACGATTTTCTGTGATAATTGGTTTTGTGATAGTGTGTTAGATGGTTAAGTTTAAATATGGAACGTAGATGAGATTTGTCCCCCCCCTTCTACCCCCATAAAAAAACTAAGAAAAATTATAACGTTATAGAATTATGTATCGATTGTATTATGATTATCCTATTACATAAATTACTCAACGGGAGAATTCTTCTGAAAGTTATATTGGATTAGATTATTGTTATGGAAATATGTAGTAAAGATACGGACATTATCTGTTTTTATTTAATTAGAAATTTGCATCGAAAGAAGCCTCTATGTTCTGTGCTGCTGATTCCAGGATCCCTTTTACACATTCATTCCTCTGCGTTTATATCATATAAGATTGACATTTGCATTCGTATATTAGTTGCGTTTTTTTTCGATTCGATTACCAGAAGTATAGGTAATGTACTCATTTACTCCTGGGGTAATCGAAGGGAACATAACTATATATTCATCACGATAGTTAGATCTGGTGCAAATAAATAATACCAATGGTATCTCATTATTCAACACAAATATTATGCGGCCATTCTCTCTTGCTGCTATCATCGTAATAGCAGAATGTCCCAAAATGGGACGTGTCAAATGCAACAGAGCAAGTCAAAAATTTGCATTTTGTTGTTGTTTACGTATAAATTTTCAAACATTAAATGAGATAGAGATTGTATAATACTCAACCGACCGAATGGTATTGCTAAAATAAAAAACCTGAATAACGATTGCGACGTGAGTTTGTGATATGTGATTAGGGTATTCGTGTAATAATATGTCACCAAATATGACAAAAATGTTCGTTGTAATATAATCAAAATTAATTTTAGTTATATTATGGTCATATTTGTGAAATCGGTACAACGTTGGTTGCAGCACTTTGCAGTCGGTGCTTTTAACAGAAATATTTTTTCACTACATTAGTAAAATTTGCAACCTGTCTGTGGGACCAACACGAGAAAAATATGATATAGGAGCACACGTTGTTTCGCCATCGGATTTTGTAATCAAAATGTTCGTAGAACATTGAGTTATATGCGGCGCAACGATAAGCCAATGTTGGTATATCAGGCAAACATCAAAATTTTCGGATAAAGTGGTAGAAAAGATATTATGCCGACGTTGACCTAAAACTGAATCTTTTTAATCGAAAACCGACCAACATATGCACACATTGAGATGTCGAATGTAGTACAAAATTGGTTGGTGTTCCAATCGCATTGGTTGTGTGCAATTTTGGGTTTTATGAAAAATGTAAAACTTTTATGCGGTGAAGTTTTTCGAATTCCACTGCTTTCACATCCATTCCCATAAAGATCCAACCAAATTTTCTAAGATATTTATCCGTGATAAATCAAGCCTTTCTTTTCTGCTCCACGGATCCAGTACGCGCTTCCTGTTTCCTGTGAGTTTATCCGGAAGCTATATTTTTATTTATTAACGTTTGTAAATGAAAATTTATTGAATATTTATAGAAAAAGAAATCAATAGATATATAATTATATATACATATTTGAATATATGGAAATTGCGATTTTAATTATAATGAAATTACTCTATATATATATATATGGCGTAGGAAAAGTATATTATAAGCACTATAATAGTTTTTATTCTATTTTATTCTTTTTTTTTAATTCAATATTCATTTATATTTATGAATAATATTTCTGTAATATAGATAGAAATTTAGCAATTATTTATATATAGATGAAAAAAAAAATCTATTAAATATCGCATCGAATGATGTCAAAACACTTGACGATATAGAAAATTGCCAGTTATACCTACTCAGAGATACGCAGAACATATATAGTCATTTTGAATATAAGGACTATATATTATAGCTGGTATACATATGTGCAGTGAAAAACAATTTCGAAAAAAATAGTAGTCAACAAGTTCTATTACAATAATAATAATAATATAATAATAATAATACCTTATTTATAAGTATAGTATGCGGGCATGCTGATGATGGGTTTATAAACGATAAAATTCAATATGTAATTCATACGTCCATAGGGAATGAATTCAGATATATATACATACATATATATAGCATATATACATGATATAAATTATTTATAAGAGTATATAATAATATAGTAGCAGTCGTACACAGAGCAGACAACTCTAACATAACATTATATGGTTTGTATATATACAATATATTTTTTATATGAAACGCATTCAACACATAAAATTTGAACGTGGGAAACAAGTGAATAATTTATTTAACAAGGTGTTGTTTGTCTTTGTATATATATACGACATACCTACCAGATATATATTTAATACCCCAAAATATATAATTCTATATCATCATATATCTGAAGAAAATTCATGTAATAAATGTTTATTGAATGTATCTATAAACCACCTCAAAAAATGTGTGTTAACGAGGGAAAATAAAAATATAATGATTTTGTAATAAAATATATATAAAATGAATTTGTGTGAAAACAAAACTATATATTTTTATAAATATATTTAATTTACTATATTCGATTTTTCTGTCTTTTTTCATTACGTATTAATTTATATTTTCTATAATTAAATAAGTCAAAAAATATAAAGGAAAATAAAATTATAATTAAATCTATTTGTATTTAGTAAATATTTTTCATTTATATAAATTCATTCACATTATTATATATATTTGAAAACGAATATATAAACTAATTAATTTTATCATTATATTTATACATATACATTTTGAGATATTCCACCCCTAAATTACAAATTTTTCGAACATTTAATATATGTATAAGTATATATACGCATTTATACAGATTCTCTTTGTATAATCTCTCATCTATATAATACATATATAATTTGTATTATTGAAGACAAAACGTTATGTAAATATACTTATATGGTAGCAGAATTTTATATAGTACCTATAGTATAAGAAGAAATCCATTAAATAACCAAATAAATAATAATGGGTATATGCGGTATGGTATATATACAGTGAAGATGCGGTGATGGTGGTGATTATTATTATGATGTTGATATTCATGATGACGATATATGTTATATATAGTATAAAATTTAGGGAGTTAAGAATTTTTGATTCCATTTATATATAGGCGCACATATATTCAATTAATGTCAAGATGCAAGTTAATTTTTCTTTTACTATATACATTATGCATTAAAAATGATTGTATTATTTTTTGAAAAACAAAAATTATTGAAATCATATTTAAAATAAAATGAATTGTATATATCTTTATTGAATTGGCGTCCGTTTTTTTTGTTTAACCTGTTTCTTAAACCGATGTTTGAATATAACTCTTGGTTTATAAATGTTTGTTATATTTCTCGATTTGTCGGTGACGATATGAAAAAATCAAGCCAAATATATGAGTACAGTTCAAAACATTCACCGATTCCAAACTCATTTCCACAGATTATACATATTTAACGAAATTTTCTAGTACGGGTTCACAGTTCCATAGTTTTCACTTATTTTTTATTAAGCCAAAAATCAAAAACGCACAAAAGCCAAAATCTGTTGAACGGCGAACCCGTGGAACTGAGAACCTCTTCGCAAATTTTCCACGCTTTTACGATGATAAAAGCCAAAATAAATATTATGATTCAGAAAATTTCATCGCATTTTTTTCGGTTTAACCCTTAAAAAATGTAATTAATTAGTTTTTTTAATTCATTTATTAAAAAAATAATCCTTGCTTTCCATTACCTATCAAGTAAAAACGTTCTCCAGTTTTTTAATCAAAAAAATGTTTTCTTTATCACGTACCAAACCCAAAATCTGTGGAATCCGTGAATGTGGCGACCCTTGGATGTAATGAACCGTCTCACGGTTCACCACATCCACGGATGCCATACTTTTGCAGATACCTTGCAGATACCTTAAAGAAAAATAAAATCTATATCAATCTGTGGTGACCGACGATTGATCATATTTCTTATAAAATTTTGAGTTCTTATGTTAGAATCCTACTTAAGGCATAAAATATGTTTTGCGTTTTTCGATTATTTCGGATCTGAATCTGAATTTTCACAGTGAGACATAATTTTTCATGCCTTTGGTTACCGTAAAAAGCAAAAAATTATACGAAACCCACAATAGAATGCGGTTGTCAAACTCAATCATCCCTGATTGTCCCTGATTTAAACATTATATTTTATATACCATTCATTTCTTTCCAAAACAAAATACGGTTATATATCATATAAATAAATAAAACTGAGGCTGATGATATCTACGCGCAATCACATGAAAATCAATTGAACTGGAAATTCAATCAATGAAATAAATCATATCAAAATGAAAATTTTATTTTTTGAGTATATATAAATATTTTTATGGTACAAAAAAAAATATAAATATAGATTTTTAATATAAATAAATATAAATAGGTTTTCGATTATTCTTTTAAATAAAGAATGGTCATTTTTACATTTATTATTTTATATATATATATATATGTATTCAGACAGAGTATTATATCTATTTAAAAAAAAATAAATATTATTTTGATTGATGTAAAAAGGATTATTTTATTTTTTTTTTGTTGTTTTGAAATAATAATTTAAGAGATATTCGAATCTTCTATTTATTGATATGTGCGCATTAATAAACAACTTTCATTATATAATCCTAAATGGTTTTTATTCTATATTTGCATTGGAATTCGATGTCGGAATTGCATCGGTCAAATTCAACCAAATTTTGTATATGAAAGAGGGTATAATTCGTTTCAATCTTCCAATAGGAAATATTTCCTATGTATCTAATATATTTTCCAATTGGAAAATATTACCGAAATCTCCATAGTAAATTCAATGAAAATATTGTAGCAAATTAATTTTACTTTTCCGACAGCTAATCTATATAGGATTTCCAATGCAAATATTTCATTAAGATATGTTTCAACGATTCAAACTGTTTCACATAGCATAATTTTTGGAACAGGTTTGGAACAGGTTTGCTTAGTGTTTTTACGACGCCTTAGTCAACAGGAATATTGCTTGATGTTTTTTCTATATTTAGAATCGATATAGGACAATTCAAAAGCATCCTGAAAATATTATTTATTATGATTTAGTGTTATTGGAGCATATTTTATAAAATTGTTTTGAATATTGATAAATGTAGGAGCATTCACATTACACACAAGCTCTCGATTTTACATTTTGGTATTTATAATTGCGTATCTATAGAGATGGTATATATTTTTGAACAATAAAATGGTTGATTGGTATTCACGCTTAATATTTAGTGTGATATTGACAATATTATTAATATCGCTAACGTCATTATGCATTATGGGGTTTGATTTTCAAATGTCATTTTATTCATTTATGCTATATTAATTCTTGAATATGCTTGTTCTGTTTGGTCGGCTTTGTAATTTTTTGTACATTACAACGGCTTGTAACGAAATAACATAATTAGGTGATTAACGTATTATTGGGGTGGGGCGAATTAACCGATATTAAATGATCAGGCACCTAGTAAAAACTCAATGACCTAGTAAAATGTTTTTTTCGTGTGCTAAACTATAAGGCCATCTACCACTCAACTTATTACCTGTACATTTTCCTCTGCCGTCTTACTCAAGATGTAGGCTAACTTGCAAGTGGGTTTGATTGGGAAAATACTTTTATCATTGCCTTCAGATGCAAAATTTAATTTCAAATTACAAAAAAAATACAGAAATTTCAAATTATATAACGGTAAAATTCTATGAGTTGTACGAGAAACAAATTGTGTTGCAAAGGAGTCGGAAAATTGAATTGCAAAGGAGTGCTTATAGAACGCGGGGCTGAGTGAGCGGCGAACTATTGTAGGAGTATAAAATTCAATTTATTTATATACGGTAATAAATAATCAAAATTTAAAATATCTTTTTTTTCTATAATATTTACGCATTCATGTATCTTCTATAAAATCATAAAATTGCATGTCTTTCTTGAAACTAGCCAAAAACAACCGTATTTATATCCTTAAACATTTTTGTATTATTTTTTTTTCTATTTAACGTCATTATATAGATAATATCTTTCGGTATAAATGTTTATAAAATTATATTTATTATATAACTATACATATAAAAGAGTATATATAAATAATTATTCAAATCTATAAAACTATATAATATACAGAGAACAGATAGGATCTTCACAAAAAATATATATAACAATCACTTAAAAAAGGGATTTTTTTTCTTTCATCAACACCATAGCAACTAAGCTAACTTTTATCCAAATATATGAATCTATATACATACAATGACGTTTGATTCGGTTGTACAGAGCAGGGATGGAAATTCATATTAATTTTTTCTACATATAGTATATATTCTTCCAAAAGGATCACATTTATTTATATGTATATATAAAAGGGCTAATATATAAAAACTCTATATAGTTCTATTAATACACACAAAAATGTTATACAAAATTTATTTATTCTACATTCTATATAATGGAAAATAAAATATGAAAAACTCTATTGTAATATAGAGTTTATTAAAAAAAAAAAATATTACGAATTCATGAAAAAAAAATAAATATATAGAGATTATGATTTCATAAATATGATGAAAAGTTATTTTTTCTTTCTATATTGAGAGTTTTTAAAAAAAAAAAAGCAGCATTTTATTGTGTATGTCATTATAATCATATACGTATCATAATAATAATAATAATAATAAGTATATATATTATCATGTAATAAATACATGATTCTTTTATATATATGGTTTATAGAATACAAATGAATCTGTTATGCCACCCCATTAAACATCATTTTTATTTTTAATAATATATATACTTTTATATATACATTTCATGATATATAGAAATATTATGGTCATATATTGTATATATTTATCATAAATAACAACAATATATATAATAACTTAAAATATATCATCGAAAATATATCTATATGAGTTATGGGACAAATTCAAACGCACCTGAGCTTTTCCCTCAAATATCAATTTAGATCACCTATATAGCGCCTAATTATAAATACATATGTACAACATTTAATAAATTACATCATTTAAAACACTGTATGAGAAATGTGATATTATACATAAAACAAACGAACATTAGGATAATGATTAAATAATATAGATTGTGTAGTGCAAAGTTAGTATATGCATATAAAATATCACCAATCGGGGTAGGTTGCAAAAAAATTTATCCTGTAGGTTTCTTATTAGTATTTACTAGATAATTTTTATATCTAAAAGAGAAACAAAATTATAAGCTTAATTCTAATAGTTTTGATAATTTTAATGACGAGGCCTCAATTCGATTGTGTCTTTACTGATTTATAGTACACAATTTAGCATCCAGTTAAAATTTTAATAAGAATTGGTTTTTTGATGGTTTCCATGAATCATGCCCATCAAACGCTTCAAAACTTCGATATACTATGCGCCACTGACTGTTTGACCAGTTGGAACGAATTCTTTATGGATCGAAGCATGCTATCGAAGAATGTTACGAGCATTATCTTGATTTTCGATGCAAATTTTCTTGTTTTTTAGCTTGCGTTTTAGCCATCCACGAAACGTTTATACCACTCAAAAACTTGTGTTCCATCCATACAATTATGGTAACACAATTTCATTCAGATCTTGACGCAGCATCATGTAATTTTTTGTTATGAATTTTCAATAATATTTTGATAATATTTAATAATTATAAATAAATTATCATATTACAACCGACATTTGGTTTTACCTTCCAATTTGTTGCTTTTTACAATGTCGGTAATTTGTCGTACGACCAAAATCGTATAGGAAAGTTCAGATTTGAAAATAACTGAAAACACAAAACATATTGTTATATATATTGTCAGTGGGATTTGAACTCAGGACCTCAAAATTTTGTAAAAGAGTTTATAAATACGTAAATATTATAATTAAATTCCTATTTATATCTATATAGCCATATTATTGGAAAGTCTATTTTACAAATTTATGCATATATAAAAATAATTAAAAATATTTTGTTTTTGTGGTAAAATATCAAAAGAAGTTATTTTATATATATAAAATATATAATGTCATATATATATATTAATATATAACTATACTGTTATGATGATATTATTATATATAAAGTATGACCAATTCTATATATAATACACACATCAAAAAATTAAATATATATAAACTTCAATGCTTCCAATATATAATACGATAATACTCATAAAATACATCACTATATATATAAAGATACAGAATTTCAAAATACAGAATCAAGATACAGAATTTCAAAATGTCATTTTATTTTCCTTTATGTACTTATAAATATATTTCGAAAAAAAAAATTCTCTGTGAAATCGGATTAAATTTCCCACATTATATATATATTGTATTTAAGTTTTACAACATCCATATATATATATTTATTATTACATAATAAATACATGCTTATATTATAAATAGTATAGAGTCAGCTCATTTTGTAAAACATCATCATTTTGTATATATATACGAATCTAGATTTATTACAATTTATTATATATCTACAATATATAGCTTTTTACATGATATATGACGATGTATTCGTAAACGTATACATAATTCGCATCCCTTATTTTATTAAATTTTCTATGTCTGTCAAATTATATTTTAAAATTTGTTAATGATATGATGTTGTAACATACGTATTATTGCTATAAAATATACTTTTTGGTGACTTTTTCTTTTTTGTTTTGTTTTTTTCAAATCATATTTTAAATATTGTCTATATATAATAGATTTCGAAACAAAAAAAAAGTGATTCGCTTATTGTTAGTTAGTTTGATACTCTATTTGTATAGAGGAAGTTAATCACAAAATAAAGATTCTTTTATTGTATATAACTTTATAATTAAGCATAATAAACATATTTTGTCAACGTCGATTTTTGATGAAAATTTAAATAATCAATTTTATGGTTCTTTCACAAAAACAAAAGTCTATAGGTTTTTTGGGTGTTCAATAGGATTCGTATATACATTAAAAATTTTAAGAAGACTTTACGTTGTATATATTGCAAATGTTGGTGAAACACTAGTGGTTTCACTAGAAATCGCCAAGGCTTTTGATAGAGTATGGCATACGGCATTAATATCCAAATGCCACTCGTTTGGATTAGGGGACACGTTCTGTAAATGGGTTAGGAACTTTTTAGCTAATAGGCATATTAAGATTACTATATATGGAATTAGTTCCAAACTTTATCCGGTTTATTCTGGGGTACCTCAGGGTTGTGCTCTATCGCCCACTGTCTTTTTAATTTTTTTAATGATCTTTTATCGATAACAGAAAATCCAATGCACTGCTATGCAGACGATAGTACATTGCATTATTCGTATGAACTACCTCGTAATCATAATGCGAACCAAATGCTTCAGTCACGCCAGAATATGATTTCTTCAATTAACATAGATTTAGAATCAATATCTAATTTGGGAAGGTTAAATTTAGCAGAATTTAATCCATCTAAAACAAAGGCATGTTTGTTCTCAAACAAACGACGCATAAATGTAGACCCAATAGTTATGCATAATACAATTATTCCACAATTTAATGACCTATTAAATTCGGGAATGTCTTTGTCAAACAACTTTACATGGAATAATAATATATAATAATTGCAGCTAAAAAGGCGGCTAGTCGCATTGGATTTTTAAGAAGATCGAAAGAATTTCTCAATTCTGAAAATTTAGCACTAGTTTATAGGTCTTTTATAAGACCACTTCTAGAGTATAATTCCTACATATGGGCTGGTGCACCAATTACTACACTGCAGTTTAGCGACAGGATCCAAAAACACGCTATTTCGCTGATCGGAAATGAAACAATAACAAATTCCATTGAATCATTGGATCATACACGATCATTAGCTTCATTGTGCACATTTTATAGGTATTATTACCATGAATGCTCTAATGCAATTTTAAAGCTAATTCCTGAACCAATTAACTTCTCTTATAATTCGAGAAATTCACAAAAGGCTCATTCATATTCTGTATATCTATTAGTTTTTTGCGAACAAACAGATTTGGAAATTCATTTTTCCCAAGAACAGGAAGATTATAGAATAGTCTCCCTGAACTAGTATTTCCCCCTACTTTTGATTATCAGTCATTTAAATTAAACATTTCATATTATCTAAAAACTAATCCACATAAAGTGCAACTTGGACAATTGTTTGAAAACATATGAGTGATTTTTTCTTACTTCGTTAATTTTAAGTTTTTTTTTATATTGTATGTTTGCTTTATTTTCAAAATTTCATAAATTAATCCACATATTATAACAGAATTACCACCCAAAATCACTTAAATGTATTCAATGCATCTAAGGTTCATCACCTGATTAAGTGATTTCGTTACGGGCTCACGGCAATAGAATTCCGAGGTTTTACGACCACTAAACCGATTCTGTCGTAGTAACGAACAAAAAAAAATATAGAAGCTAGTAATAAGTTGCCAAAAATATAAAGATGTATATTAAGATTGCATGTGGTGCGTTTGAATGGCGATTGTATATCGTCAAAAAAATGTTGGATGGTAAACACAGGTGGATCAAGGAGTATTATCAAGACCGAAGATGGTATAGGTGGAAAGATGACATGGAAGAGAACCTTAGCGCTCTTGGAATTGTTGGACACTAAAACCGATTGTATAGGTTGTAGGGGCATAAAAGTAAAAGTAATGTTTTGCGCATTTCTCTCATTAAGCAAATGGAAGAAATGTCATTACTAAAAAAGGACATTCACTTTATTTAAGTGTATATAATTCAGTTTATTTGAGTGTGTCAAATATTTAGTTTTCATGTATAGTCTATTTAAGATTTCCCTCCTTCATTAAAAAAAAAAGAAAAGAAAAATAAAAATGCCAAATGGATTAGAAATAGATTAGATTATAGAATGAATGAATGAATTTAAAATCATATACGATAGTTGTTGACCTTTTACAAAACTCAATTTACCATACGGTGAAAATGAGTTTTGTTTGGATAAGTTTAATTATTTTTAACAATATCAGTTTTTAGATTAAAAAGTATTTCTTTTAAAAAATTGTAACTAAACGTTACAAATATTGAATATCAATCGGCAAAAATTAATAATATCCAAAGCTGAATTCTCAATTATATATAGCAGCGATATCACCCATTTAATATTTTTACAAATTTCTATAATAAAAAACATGTTTATTATAAATTAAAAAAAAAAATTATAATGTTGAAATTTCAAAACAACAATTTTCGATAAAACTGCATTAACAATATATATTACATATATTTGGTATTGGTGGTATACAAATACAATTATTTATAAATATATCGTTTATATATATACATCAAAATCCACATAATATATAATAATAACCGTAACCATTAACTAAATTAAAATGCTTCAGTTTACATTTTCTTTTATATAGAATTTTCTTTAATATATGGTATATATACACAATATCAACTGATACAATATGTAAGTATATGTACCTTATGTGATCATATATTATGTTGACAAACAATAGATAAATTCTGTACATATCGTATAATATAGTTTTTTGTATGTATTTTAAATGTACCATGAAAAAGAAAGGGTTTTTTGTATAGAATATATTTTATACAAGGGGTAAAGAATATTGTATAATAATATATATATATATATTATATAACAATGCATTTGTGGTATATATAGAAAAAAAAATACTCACTATATATACAACGAATGTATATAGCGAAATGAATGGGTTACAAACAAAAGTGAAATGTTGAAATAGTTTTTTTTTGGTATATATAGTGAATTGTGGGTGAGAAACGTTTGTTTTATATATATAGAGTTATATGAATTTATATTCAATATTAGATTTTTTATAAGTAAAAGAGAAAAAAAAACAATCACGATAAATATATAGATATTATAAATATTTGATTAAATTGTTGTATATATTGAATAAAACAAAAAACAGAAATATATTAATGTATCTTAAAATAACATTTCCATATATTCCATTTGCGTTATATTCCGATTTCATTATATTTCAAATTTTATATAAAAATTATACCGAAAAAAAAATAAAAAATTGTCCATTTAACGAAAATTCACCCTTATATAACTGACTTCATACACATTATACAATAATGAATTAAAGGAAAACGGGAATAGGAAATTATTTAAAAACACTGTTACAATAGATAAATTATTCAGTCATTTAGATTAGGAGCGTCTATCTTAAATACATATCTTTATTTATATGTATATTTATATAACAACACAATCCGCATATACATATTTATTTATATATAAAGTTATTTAACTTTATAACAATTTATTTTATATTATTATTATTATTATTTAGGACGTGCTTTCAGTGAAGTGCATTATAATTGTCGTTTTGGAAAAATAAACCTCTATTTCCTTCACGAATTCGAACTTTTTATCGTGAAAATCCTGCAGTTTTTCTAGGAAATTACTCGACCCATTGGGTTGAAATTTTTATCATAACCAATTTTGTGTTGCAAATACATAAATAGATTTGGTTAAGTTCTGGTTATGGGGTATGGGGTATGTCACCCATTATCTTGCAAATTTTCCGGAGTTTCCGAAGTTTTTGTTTCTCGAATATTTCAATGAGTTTTAAAGCTTTTTGCGTGAAATTTTGGATATATGCCTTTGGTACAAAATTCAATAAATTACATTTTCGGAATTTTTATATGAACCCCATTCCATTCAGTAGCTTCCATACAATTTCATTCAAGGGATTATTATGGATATAGCTCGTTCCATTTCTAACCAATTAACTTCCCGAGTGGAAGAAAATTGAATTCGGACTGTCTGTTTTCAACCGAAAAATGCCGTCTAAATCTGTTTCAAAACGGAAAAGGGGTGCCATTGCCCACCCTGATATCGTTTGAAATTGTTTGAGACTCTCCTGTGATCTTATGTGAAACGTTTCAACCGTATGGGACTATTTGAGATCGTCACGGTGTCTCAGTTTTTTATGAGACCACAGGAGACTGTTAGAAGCTGCAACAGATCAATTCGACAAGAGACCCCATCATGTGGGGTGTTGTGGATCGGTGTTTGAACGCCCTTATTAATGGTTTCATAAAGCTTAAGATTTTTTTCTTTGAATTTACAACTTAGAAGGACACAGGAACTTAAATGGTCACAACTAAGAAAAATGTTAAATTTTCGATCCACTTCACCCCATTTTATGGTGTATGGTATCTTACGGTCTCATACGATACCAAATGGTTTGTTTGGAGACGTTGTACTGTAATTAAATGTGATTAATATACGCTTTCAGGTAGTCTTAAACGGTTTTAAATTAGAGTAAATTAGAGTTAGAGTTGAGACCATCAAAAGTGTCGAAAATCGATCGAATGAGCAGACTACCGTTTAAGAGATCTGTCTATCTGTCTTTTTCAGTCCAAAAAAAAAAAAAGATTTATTTCCAGTCGGGTTGAAATTTGAACGTTTGGAATTTGTAAGAAAATTGGAAAACTTTCAAATCCATGAATTTTTTCTGATCTCATTCTATCCAGAAGCGTCCATATAAACCGAAATTTTCTTGTTTTCTTGAAAATTAATTTGAACCTGAATTGGTATTAAATGTAACCATACCCTTTATCATCCACCTAGCCACCAGTACGTGCTTCCTGTTTCGGTTGTTTGCCTGCCAACGATTTTTTTTTTCATTATGTTAGACAAAAAAAATTGTGATATTTTTTTTATTATATTTTCGTTAATGGTTGATTATTTTGCTTAAATCTATATAAAGATGAGATTATTAACGCGTTCACATTCGAGTTACGTATATATTTTTAATACATTATAAAGATTCTGATAAGAAAACGTATCAATTTTATAACACATAGCTTCTATAAAAATCAACAAAATATGTCTTTTATTTATGTATTGTATATACGAAATCAAGTATAATGAGTTTTAACACCCTTTTCTCTTACTACACTAAAATACAAAATTTCACATTGATATTCGGAATCCAAACACTTTTATAATAAAAATATATTATATATATATATATATATATATAAAATGTTATTAATTCAATTAAAATTGAAAATAATTGAAAGTGATTTATGACTCTCATCAACGGGATAAATTAGAAATGACAATATATAGATTTTTTTTTCACATATTGTATATAACAGTGAATGTGAAGGAAAAAACATTTATTATTTTAAGGGAAAATTTATATTTCAACATATATAAAACTTTTATTTCGTCGTTATTTTGAACAAAATATATATAAATACATTAATTGATTAATTTTTTTTTTTTTGCTAAGCTCTTTAAGGAATTTATTTTTCTATATTATGGAAGAAGCAGAGGTTTACTTTTCTTTTGAGTATATATCAAAAAAAAAAACATATGTGATTTTATTCGTTTTACATAAAATTCTATTTATATAAATCAGTAAAATTGAGAAAAATGTCCTTTTGATACATACATACATTCGTTGTAATCAGTCAACCATAAACTTGGCGCTATCTTTTTTTTATTTATTTGTACTTTGTATTGATAATATTAAAGGTACTGCACACAGACAGGATATTATTATATATATATATAAAAAAATAAAGAATACAATCATCAAAATGGATATAAAATATATTATATAGTTTATCTGTGTTTTTATATTTTATATATATAGAATAGATAGATGGATAGATAGATAGATATACGTACATATGTAGTGAGTTATTATGTATTGATGTTGTGTTGCATCTTTAGGCGAAACATCTCCAGGGAAATCAACTAAGCCGCATATAATGACTTCAATTCAACAACATTGACTTATATTAAATATATATGGTGGTTTAGGTATATATTTTCTATATATAAAATACACATCCTCTGTCCCATAAGTTTCTGAACTAGTCAAAAAAATAGTACATCCATTTTTTTTAAAATGCTTGTTTTTTTTTAGAAATATTCTTAATCAGCTTCAATGCAACGATTCGCAAACGATGGAAAATCGGTAAAGGTCTGTTTTCATGTCATCTTTTGGTATGTTCATCAGGATGCTCGTCATTGTTTTTCGAATATGTCTTAAACACTAGCAAAACGATTGCCTTTCATTGACAAATGAAGTTTTGAAAGCAAAAAGTAGTCGCATTGTGCCATATCCGATGAATGGTGATTGGCTAAAAACGAAAATGTTCTTTTTTGTGAAAAAATCATTAACAATAAACGAACGCACGCCATGGTGCGTTCTCATGCAATAAGTTCAACTTTTTCACGTTTCACGATATTTAGGCCGAACACAAAACTTGTACAAAATGCTCACCAGCGGTATACAGTGGTATTCGGTGGGACGTTACTTATTATGAATAATTCCTTGTGAATCATAAAAACAAATGAGCATTGTTTTCAATTTTGAACGAAATTTTCGTGAGTTTGTTGGAATCGGATCATCTGGCGACTATCATTTGGCATTTTGACGTAAACTGAAAAACATTAGCAGAAATCAGAAATTGTTACAATAGATCTTCTGCTTATACACGTCCGAAAGGACTTTCTGCTTCTACAACAGAAGCAAATCTGTTAATATCGCAAAAGGTATTGTTTTAATAAATGCAAACGTGTTCCGTTAATGACCAGAATTTCTGCTTAACAGGAAGATAAATTATTACACTTACATAAAAATATGCACGGAAATATTTGCTCATTTAGAAATTTCGTCTGATTCGCAGTTATTCGGATGTATGTTTTCTAGAAATGAGAAATGATTCTGCGTAAGTTTTTGTTGTTGATATGGTGAACAAAGATTATTATAAGTGAATGAGCAGTTATTCTGATTTTAAGCAGTATCGGTTCTTTTTAATTGCAGATATTTCTGTAGTGTTAGAAAAATATTTAATGTTTTAGCAACCAGAACTCATTTTTCTGTATGAGCAAATGCTCTGTTGCTTAGCTGAAATCGTTTCAGAGCCTTTACAGCAGAATTTCTGTTGACACAAACGAATGTCTTCTGTCAAATGTAAGCAGAACCATTTCCGCTAATAATCAATAATAATTTTTTTCACTGAATAGTTACTGAATCATATTCAAAGCACCAGTTCAAATCACCAGTTCCAGAGTTATACAAGAAGTTTTCAGCGGTACAAGCTTCATGACGACCATGTCTTTAGAATGCTGAATTCTTTTTAGATTAAAATTGTTAAATGCGATGAATGTGCGTGTTTGGTAGACACAATACACAATCGTTAACTGATGATCTAACGGCTGATCCACCATGATGATAGATGTTTTTCAATGAAATCGATTTTGATGAAATCGCGAACGATACTGATGGATGAACGGCCACTTCAAAAAAAAATACATGTGTACAACCCAAACACTCTCATCACCAAAAAATTGTTTCCATCAATTCGTACGTTTTTGTAAATTTTTTTCAGTTTTAAAGCAGAACTTGAAATTTACTCTCTGTTCTTGCTGTATTTTTTGACGATTCATGCTGCAATATTTGACCATGCTACTGCTATAACTTGGGGGTGGTTCGATTGTCATAACATTTGATTTGATTTTGATAGAATATGCCAATGAAACATGCCTTTGACAAAGAACAATGTCACAGCTATAGCTAACTCCGCAGTAGTATCCACACGTTGATGATAATTCAGAAACTTATGGGACAGAGGTTGTATATTTATTTATGTATAAATAATACATATAATGATATGATATGTCAACGCATTCACATATATGAACATCCGAGATATATATAAATATACGTCTATATATACTATATATAGTTATACAATTCATTCAAATATTCACATTACGGATGGATTATGAATGAGATTCGTTTATTATTCACATTAATATACCAGAAATATATCTATGTACTAACATGAATTACTTTTTTTTACATATAAATCCTTCGTATTTAAATTATTATTTCATTGTACAATATTTTAATATTATATATTTTCCTATATATATTATATAATAGCAATTTGAGTATTTATTTAGATAACAGAAAATGTATACCTTTTCGTTATATACCTATACATAACTGATTTCAAATCTTTTATACTACCATTTTTTGTTCAATTTAAACATTTTTTTCAATTAAATTTCAACATTTAATAATTATTTTTCAACAGTTTTCAATTCAATTTCAATTCAATTTCAACACAATTTCAACACTCTTTGTCAGTATTTTATTTTATAGTGACAAAACATGAAATAATTTTTATGTTACAAATGACCTTAAATGTAATAGTAACCTACAACCTACAAAAACCTCAATTCCATAAAAACTATCTTTGAAATTAATTTTTAACATTAAAATAGACTTAAAATTAATTAAATGACTCTAAGAATGATTAATGGGCGTTCATCATATATTTTTAACTTTCAATGGACCGTTCAAAGAAACAGTACAAAAATATGAATAAGTTTTATTTTAAAATTATTTTCCATTTTAATCAACAAAACAAATAAAATATTATGTAGTCGTTAATCGATCGATCTAATGCAAAATCACTCTTATGCCTCTGATATATGTAATTGTATTATACCGTTACAGCTACATACACATCATAGACCGCGACAGGTGATTTGTTTGATATTTAGTACATGCTCAAAGACCCTCACTATCACAGGGCAACGATATTTCATATAGCTATAAATTCTTTTACATACAAAAATGTTGAAATTGGAATTGAAAAATGTTTAAATTGAACCGAAAATGGTATATGTATGTATATTTTAAACGGTTATTATATGCTATATAAATTATTTCGATTGAAATATATTGCCCAATATATATAGTTACAGGTGTAATAAATTTAATCATTTAAATATTTTAATCAATTTAATTTGGGTAAATAAAACTGTGAAAACCTGTGACAAATTATTTAATAATGAATTTAGGAGTGACACCTGCGTTTACATTTGTTATATTTACCATAGCCGCTTGTTTAGAAATCGCAATATTACATTTATAATATTTTCTGACGAAATATAGAAATTAATATATTTTTTATATGTATAGAAAAAAAACTGATAAGTATTCATGTACCAAAAACATGAAATTGAATACAAAACATTCAAAAATAACATAAAAAAATCATATCTAAATATCGTTTATTATTACACAATCTTTTTTAAGTGTATTTGTATTTATATATTTATTGAGAAAATCCTTTCAAATTTCTGTTTTATTATTTTCTTATATATTACAAAATATAAAAAAAAATTCAAAAACGTGACAATTTCTATTTTTTTGGTATTTATTTTTCTTACATTTATTATATATGCGAGTTATATAATGTGTAACAATAAAATACATATCATATATTCTCAAAGATGCGGATAGTCTTATTTGGTCTTATTTATTCGAAGTAAGTAGTGCGTATATATCACAAATGCATTGTTTTTATCTTCAGTACTTCAATTTGAAATCTATATGAATAAAATGATATTTTATTGGAAAAATCAAATCCAATATATAAATAATTCTACATTAAATCAATGTAAAGTTCATAGAATGCTCAATGGTATACGATTTGTTATTTTTGTGGTTATTTGAAAAGTTTAATTCATATGATTCTTATCGGCAGATAATGTATGACTGTGGGGGTGGAAGATGTCAGAAAATCCATTGACAATATTTATGGCATTTAAATTGTTGGAAACCTTCATGGTTTTTCAAATCGTAATTGCACGATTTAACATACATAAAAAAAGTAAACTAGAGTTATTCAGAATTTATCTAAATTTAAAATGTTTATAACAAAATCGTATTTCAATCGATGTTTATATGTGGCTCGATTTTATTATTTGTATGCATCGCTATATATTAGTCATGTAGAATTTTTTTGGATTAAATTCCGCATGCTTTTTAAACATTAAAATCAAACTTTAATCAAATTTAATATTCACAATATCTATAACTATAACTATCAATAGGAATGTATTCATCAAAAACTTTCAAAACAACCTTCATATCACACAATTTCTTTATATTTCAACATTTGTATAATCAAATATACCAAAATTTTTATATATTTATGATTGAGATCCATATAAAAGATGATTCTTTTTTCTCATATAAACAACAAAATATTATAATATATGTATATGAAACTTATTATTATTTGTTTCCATTTTAATTTTTTTTTTATTGAATTTCATTCAGAAAAAAAAATCTTTTTATTTTATACAAATGGAATATGATCTGGGGTTTTTTTTCGTTATAAAAATTGACTATATTTAATAAAAATTTAATACGTCAGAAATATCTTAAAAATTGGGGGGCTGAATTTTAACGTGGTCGTACAAGTCTTAAAACAAACCGCGCCATCGAGGTCAAAAACCTGCATCAACCTATAGCTTATACTATAGGCTTCGCATCAGATGAACGAGTACGTCATATTTGACATGAAGAATTACAAATGAAAAAGTACTTTGGAAAAGTGATAACAATTCAACAGAAACTCAATGGTAAACAATAAATTTGTCAGCTTCATCGCGGTCCAATTTAAGGAAAATAACACCGATTTTTATTCGTCCTTTTTTTGACTATGCAGGAAGTCTGGATCTACCAACATGTATTGAATTAAATCTTAATTATTTGAACGTATTGAACCGAAATTAAATCAAGAACATTTACGCAGTGGACTGAGGCTGGATGTTCGGTTCAAAAGCAGACTAAGTATGAATGAATCATGAGAGTTATGGCATACATTTTTTGGGCTGCAAAAAGAATTTTATCGATTATCGTCAGATAGATAAAATAATCAACTCAGAATATGATTGTAACCTTTTCGGTCAATTGCACGCAAATTTAGGAACTTAGGAAAAGAAAAAAATAATTCTTCATCAAAACAATGCATCACAAAGGTGTTTTGGCCATGGATAATTTCAAGAATTTAAAGTACCAATTACTTGAGCATCCACCGTATTCACAAGATTTAACCCTCAGCGACTACTCCAGCCAAAACAGTGGCAGTTGGGTACTTTGCAGAGCCTCCTGATTCGTTCTACAACCACGGGATAAAATTGTTGAGCACCGAAGCAAATGTATAAAACACATTGAATAAAAAAAAACTATACCTCAAGCCAAAAAAATGAATCAGTCTTTATCATTTCAATAGGCCCGAAACTATTTATCACGAAACGTGTTGAAAGTTTGCACAGCAGTATACATGTATATTAATCATACTTACATTTAAACGAGTATACTTCAATTAAAGTAAATTTTATTATACTATGGATAGATAAACAAATTGTTGACAAAATCTTGAATATACAATTCATATTTTAAATATATATAGAAAAGATATTATGTAATTATGTATATATGACTTGCATAATTCATATTAAATACATATTTATTATTTTATTTATATGCATTGTATAATGTTGTTGAGAATTATTCGTAAGTTTTTTTTTCATAAAAACCATTAAATTTAATTAAATACATATAAATTTATATATTTATTTATGTATATGACAAAAAATAATAATAATAATAATATATATATAAGTAAGTAAGTATATCAACAATAAAACAAGATACAATCATTTCCATTTAATCTCTATATCTTATAAAAACATTCACAACCCTTAGTTTACTTTAACATCATTGTTATATGTTTCGCGCATATATACATATAAAGTATAGATTGCCCTTATATATGTTTAAATATATAAATGTAACAAAATATATGTATATATAAATCAGAGAAATAAAGATATTTTCTTATATACGGTATAACTACATATACGAGCAAAAAAAAAAAGAATAACATTAAATAGGCTGATAACAATTCTTGTATATTTGTTTTCTTAATATATGCATATATATATAATAAAGCATTCGTAGATCATATATACATAGTTTCCTATATATAAAGGATATATTCTAATATATTTCGAAATTTTATGTAAGAAAATTTGTCTGTTTTCACGATTTTTATATATTTTAGTTTTTCCGCATTGCAAAATACCACCAAAATAGAAAAAAAGAAACCACCATCCATACTATATAATTCATCTATCAAAATTATATGGCGCCGCTAATTCTGTAATAGGGAAAAATATCCGCAATATCAGGATGAATTCAACACACACACACAAAAAATTGGATAGACATAATGTCGAGACAGTTATCTTCTTTATGATATATAGAAGTGGCGGCATTATTTTATTTTATATATATCAATTCAATTGTACTATTTTTAATGCCCTCGAATAAAAATTTTCATTTTTTTTTCTATCTATATAATATAGTTTTATTGGACATTATTAGGAAAAAGTTTTTTATTTTTATGTGACCGATCAGATAAATGTTGTTTTTGATTACGTAATTAAATATATTTTGCGTATTATTGATGGATATAAAATCAAAAATTTATAAATATAAATATGTATTTTTGGAAATAAAAAGTATGTTAATATCTTGAATATGAATTATTAAAACTTTTATTGAAAGTTTTATCAAACAATTATTAAGCTTTTCATTGATTCTAAACAAGGGTTGTGGAGTCGTAGTGGAGTCGTCGTTAGTCGAGCACTGAGTCGAAATATTTGAATCGACTTCACGACTTCCATGTATTTTGATTATAATTTTTTCAATTGTTTGTAAATTCCATTCATTAGATTTGTTTTTATTTTTGTGAGGCTAAAAAAATTAAGGTTTTTTATGACTTATTATTAAAAGATAATAACTTCTCTCAATTATCCACCAAGTGAAAACGTGTTAATTGTCAGTCTTTTATTAACAAATACTACGTACACATACAAAATCTGTGCGAAGTGGAAACCGTTTACGTAATGATCTGTCCCATAGCTATAGGATTAAAGAATACGATTGGTTTAATGGAATGGAATGTAGAATATATGGTATATTAAGATATTATTAACCCGTTTTGGAAAACGATGAAAAAAAAACTCAGTCCACGGTTAATCAGCAACCAAATATAGAGATTTAGACATCTCAAAAGCCTCTCTACACTCTACAATTTCAGCCCAGTTAGTGGTTAGTATTCGCCAGAAAACAATGATCGGAAAACCGATGGCTGATGTCCGAATCCGAATATACAGAAAACTATAGCGGCTATTAACGCAGGAGACATCATCTAATTAACAAGATACTTACATTTATTTCATGTGAAATATGGAATATTATTATAAGAAATATTATTTCTTATTCGAAGCTTCAGTCGGAGTCAATGTAAAATGGGGTCGATCGTACAACCCACTCCTAAACAATATACAATTATATTTTTTAAGATTTTAGGGTATAGGAAAATGCATTATTATGGTAACGTTTGGTCTGTCAATCAATATCCGATTGTTCAGAACGTACTGAACGGATTTTAATGAAAATTTATATTTGAAGATAGAATTCCTCCGATCCATCCTTTTATCCTCTCTTTTGTAAATATTGCAAATTTTCCAAGCCTCCTTTTATATCTTGGATATCTGACAGAATTTTTCAAGTCATATATTGAGCATTTTGGAAATTTTGGGTTTAAAAAGTTTAAAATGCTAAAAATTACCTTTCCAGAAATGTTTTCTGGTACCACTCCTTCCATCTGCCCCGTGGGATTATTTCATATATGTGATTCATTTCTAACCGATCAACTTACAATTGATGACGTTCGGAGGTTGATGAAAAATGGAAAAACCTTTGAATCGGGGGATTTTTTCGGCTCCCACTCCTTCTAACACCTCCCATACGATTCCAATGAATTATTCGAGATTCACCAACCAATTCATTTATAATGTTGTGCCTATATGCACGTAGACTTACGTCTGGCGCAGGACATAAGAGGACAGAAGAAATTGCGTAGGTAATAAGGTGAGTTATAGATAGTGTTATATAGATAAGAACACGAAAAAGGGCTACATAACAGACAGGTCAATACGTAGGACAGCTTTCTTGAGATTTTCATTCTTACGTGGGACTACCATATTGATATTATATATACAAAATTGTTAGATGACCAAACCTTTTGTGTGTAATAACAATTATATAGAAACAAATGATTATTCTATTTTACGGCATTCATTAATAGTTGGTCCATCACCCTCTTAAATTAAAAACGTAATATGTATAAATAAAATATTGTTTATTACCCACAATATAAGTGAATAATTTTATTTTAATTTTATACACACGGCATCATATAGATATAAATATATTATTCTAAATGAATCTATAAAATTTATTGAATTGAATTGTGTTTTATTTTTTTTTTTATATACGCGTTTATCTATTCGATATATTGAGTTGTACGCGAGGATTTACATATATAGGAATGATGTACAATATTATATACATACATATATAATATATTTTAAAACAAAAAGCACTAAAAGGGTGGATCTGTGATGAAATATTCATTTTGATGAATATATTATATTTTGCTGATCCAAGACAATAATATAAATGTGTTTTATTGTTTTGTAAATTATAAACACGGTTTACGTTACGTGAATTACTAGTTTAGTTTTGGGATTTTTCAAAGGTTTTTTTTGTTCCTATTGGCATTTTTTGAGTAATAACATTTATGTTGTAAATCGTAGGTTTGATAACAAAAAACTTAGTAACGTTTTGTAATGAGAAATTTGCTCTGATTTCAATATGTTTTTCTTGATACAAATCAAAGGGATTATTGGGAATTAATTAAAATATATTTATTAATGTGTGATACATCGTTTTATAAGTATTCGGTTGGTGGTAAATTCAGCACTCCTTTCAAAGCTTCATTATCATCGCATAGGTGCTTATCTATCCAGATATTGGCCGAAAATTGTTTTTTTGTTTTATGTTAAGTGAATTCGCGACGACGACAACTTAATTGTTTACTATATATTGCAGTATTATAATATAAAATGTATTCAAAAATATATATTCGCATTTATAAATATATGTAAATATAATCCGTAATATTCATTTAATATCTCTATATAATATATATAATATATGCAAAAACATATAATAGTAGAACAGACAGAAGCAAAGGAACATATAATACATATATTATATATATAGAAGACATAAGATAGGAGGAATTTCAATAGAGTACATTATTATAATGCAATGCTTTTTATGTGTGTACGAAT
The DNA here is from genome assembly GCA_958336335.1 of Dilophus febrilis. Classification (NCBI taxonomy): domain Eukaryota; kingdom Metazoa; phylum Arthropoda; class Insecta; order Diptera; family Bibionidae; genus Dilophus; species Dilophus febrilis. The sequence continues at coordinate 34,419,602 of OY284471.1, forward strand.
ATATTATATATAGTGTACAATTATGTGGAGGCAAATGAATATTTATATTATTTGGTGGTACTATTATATATGTATAATATCTGCGTGTATATACTAATCATATAATATTTTTTTTTAAATTAACTTAAGTATCATTATATTTATAATACTTTATCTATCGTTTCAACTCTATAGTATAAAGGAAACACAGTTGCATGTGTCAGCTCGAGATATATAAAATAATTGACTTTATATTTTAGAATTTTAAATGCTTTATAAATTGTTTTACATTCATTTCATTTGTAAAATTAGAATTATTAAAATCTTTTTTTTTTGAATTATTAATAACGATATATGTATATTATGCTTGTTACTCTGTGTTATATAGTTGATAAAACCCCTAATTAAATTTTATTTTGGGGTTTAATTATACCACTATAGGAACAATTTTGTCTGTTAATTTAGAATCTTAATTGTATTTAACAAGGTTAAATATTTTCCTCACGTGATTGATCGCACGGCTAATTAGTGATATTATAGAGAACAACAAAATATGACACCAGTAAGCTGTTATCGGACGGTAAAACCGGCAATTGTCATTTGTAAAATGCGAATTTTGGTTTTATTTGTAAAATTGGTTTGTATCCTAATATTCCTTAAGTATATACCACTTTATTTTTGCATAAAATCAATATATACAGTGTAAGATCGCGGGACCAATTAAATATAGTCGAGTTAGGTAACCGATGAGGTTATATAAGGAAAAAATGCATTTCGGTTTGATACTTGAAATACATTCATTTCCTTAAATTCCTATATTGATTTCTTATAAATACCATACGCATGAACAACTTAAGGCTTTTTCGTATAGAATAATGTCTTATTTTTGAACATTTTGTCTGTTAATCTGATCGTCTGTCCATACTGTCCAAATGGATTTTAATGAAATTTTAGATATAACTTTTTGTATATTTGTATATGGAGCTGAAATTGGAAATTGTTCAAACATTGGATCGTTCGAGACTTCATTCAAACACTCTAACTTTGCAAAGTTTTCTAATGCTTTTCTTTCTAATTGGTGGTTTAATGAAAAAAAATTGGTTTCCAACTAATTCAACTTTAATTGATCTCTGGAGATCTGGAGGAAATGGAAACACAATTGGCTTACCTATAGCAGGTAAAAAAAAAACAAAAAACAGCGTTCAGCTAATTTTAGTTTTGGATAGTCTTATTGGTTAGAGGCCCGATAAAATTTTTTTACGAAGTCTTAATATAAATGTCCGTTTTTTTTGGTTTTTTTGGTTTTATTTTTGTTTGTGAATGCTTACCATTGTTTTTGCTTATGCAAAAATGTTTGGCTGTTTCCCATCCCTTTAGAAAAAGCTTTAAATTTTCTATTTTTTTCCGAGAGATTTAAATGGTTTAATTTTAATTTCCTTTTATTCATGGCGATCAAAATGATTAAGGAGCCACCAATGTGAGAAAGGTTTCCAAAGAGCAATTCACTAAGCATTTCATACGTGTCAGAATACCAGGCGCCCTCTGGGAGTACTTAGCTTTACCTTCGCAAGAGGCTATGTGTGAACCACCTAATTTTCAATACCTAATCTAACAATGTATGAACCCCAACAAAACAAAACCCAAAACTAAAGTAATGCTTGATGTTAAACGCATCAAAAGTAAACAACTTTACCGTTCAACCCAAGACACTCTATCTGATATGTCAGATATCAAAATGGTTCTGAGGGCTATCCGTCAACTATAACAACTATCGTTCACCCTGTTAAATCAGGAGTATAAAAAACCCTAGTGCGGTGGTGTCATATCTTCGAGATCAATTTACACCAATTTTAATTTCGTTATAATGATAATCGAAGAGTACAATATATCCCGGGGATAGCAGTACACAAGGCGGTATAACAGCGTCAATCGTGGGATGAGGTTTTAGTCCATAGGAAGTTACATTCTGTAAGAAGAGTTCGATATATTACACCCATAAAAATGATTTCCGCACCAAAAAAAAAATCAAAATCGATAATCCAACCAACCAATCCAATACTAATAGGGTCAATTTATAGAGGTGATCAACTCACCGGATTTTACTGTAGCAAGTTACATATACTATACATATATATATTTATCAATTATCATAATGCATATTTATATAAAACAATACAATCAAAATAAAAGCTCATAGAAATATAGGCTGTGAGCACTTTACATTATACATGTTCGCAAAAAAAAAAACAAAATACAATTTACATTAATTTTCATTTTACTTACAAAAATATATATGGAATAAATGAAATTTTTCATTAACAAAATTGACCAAAGTGTTTTTTCTATATGAAAAATCTAAATATATATATACATTTACAAAATAAAATATCCATTTTGACCATTGTTTTCAATTATCTTAAAAATATAATGTCCATAAAATTTATCTATTTTTCATTTCAGTATATAAATGAAAATTTATGGGAAATTTTAATAAAAAAAAATTATTTGAAATATTTTGTTACACAATTTTCTTTTTTGGAATATACGACTACGAACATATATAGTATATATAAAATTGTATTTTCTTGAATATGTCTTTATATTTATATTATAGACGTTATACGCAATAATAATAATATTATATTTAATGTCAACAATTATTCATATATAATGTGTATATACCCTGTTATAAAGAAGTCTGAATATAAAGAAATCAATTGTTGGCATTCAGTTCAGCACCATTAAATTACAATTTATTTGTATATAAAAAAATAAAAAATAAAATAATATCAATCAAATAATGTGATGTGGATGTGGAGGCTTTTCCAAACACAAACACAAATTTTCAATAAAATAACACTTTTCGTAATAATCTATATATAAATGTATTATATACTTTTAGGTTTTTTTCTAAAACCGCATTCTAAATATATATTTATTATACAAATGTCTCATTTTCTTTGATTTCATTTATTATTTTATTTTATTTTTATTTTTTTTTTCTTATTACATATACACAATTCTCACATTACACAGTAATTTTTCATCTCTTATCGTAAGATATCATTCAATTTTCTTCCCCAAATTCAAACAAACTACTATATGTACGTATATATATAGAAACCTTATTTTAATATATCGGTGGCGTATTCGTATATTGTGTGATATATATATGTTTTATTTTTACTTTTATTCGATTTACTATATACCGGGTGACCGTGCAAAATTATAAATCGTTCATTGAATGGAATACTCTTTCTGCAATGTTTAAAATCTAAAATTTTATGTTATACATTATTTTAGTGGATATGTTTTTGAATTCTAAATGGAGAGGAATCTAACCGCGTAGCCTGAAAATACTTGCTACGTTCGGCAAATGGCATTTTTTCATTGAAAAAAACCAAATAAAAATAACGATTGGCAGTTACATTAGAAATTGACGTGAAATTAGCCCACAGCGGAATTTTGGATAAAAAAATCTATATAATATAAATATAGGGGATGTAATTTTAAATGACAAACCATTACAGATTTTCTTATATTTTAATCGCTGTTTGCGTTATAGTTATGGTTTCTATTTACAGGTTTGTTCTTATTTATAATCATAAAAAACGTATGCTGAATTTTTTTCATCAATGTTCTACAACGGTGTGGTGAAGTCCCATTACAATTTGTTTGTAACAACAACAAATTGTATGGGACTTCACCACACCGTTGTAGAACATCGATGAAAAATTCAGCATTATAAGAATTGAAACGTTGCATTTTGTAATTACAGTCTAATCTAGATCAGTCGATAAAGGAAAACTTGTAAAACCGTGATATAAACTAATTCAGTTTTTTTGATAGCGGAACAAATTATTTATCGATAAGTTCTTCGAATATAATTCAAAATTTATTATAATTTCGCTAACAGTATAGAAGAAGATTGGTTTTTAGAGTCAGTAAAATCCCGGTTCTGCCGTTGGTTTTATAATCAGGTGTTATTTTTTATGGCGTCGGCAATGGCGGGGACTGAGAAAATGTTTATAGACAAACGATAGAATATTCTGAAAGATACATGCGGTTAAAAACAAATTAACTATTCGACCAAAAAAATGAAGTTAAAAAGAGTTGATAATATGAAAAATATTGAAGCGTTTTGTTTTGTGTTTTTCAGTTATTTTTCGCAATCTGAATTTTCCCACAGAGTTACATATTTTCACATGAAATTGGTCGTATCCTAATTACCGCCATAGTGAAAACAAGAAATTATGAAGACAACAACAGTAAAACATAATATGTTTATATTTTATTTTTGGTGTTGCTGAGGATAATTACCAATTTATTTTTCCCTCAGATCTAATAATGTTTTCCATCGTGACGTGATCCATCTGTTGTCACTGGTCCATCGGCTGGCAAATTTGCATTAATTTGCTTCTAGTTATGGAAAGCTGCTGCTATAAGATTACTGCAATACATGGCTGCCGAATTCATTGAAGATTTTCACCCCATTAGCAAAATATTGCTAATTATGTGCTGTTCCACGACTATTCCAGCGTATTATGAAGGTACTAATTTTGTGAACACTTTCATAGCAGATCATTTATTCTTTTCTAAACACATTTCTAGGCACAGCACTACAACGGCGATTGATGGTATTTCTGTTTCTTCACACAGTTCTCCGGATAGCACCCAACGGAGCAATACTAGGTCAGCTATTGTTCTGATCGAATTGATTGTTTTCACATATTTTTATTAATAATTCACTTTATTATGTAGACTTTGTAAAAACCTTGTCCAATTAATAAGAATAAGACCACCAACATTTAGACATCAGATTTAGACATTTGTCAATGATTGCGTAATAAATCAAAAGGATCTTATTAGATGTTTTCGAATTATGTTAGAATGATATGATCTTGATTACGATCACCCTTCTGAGAAACGCATATAAGGCTCATCATCATCAAAACGCGATCATACTGTATATACACGTACATCTGTATATATGTACATAAATACACATATTTATTTCAATTGCATTAGTAGCTTATTGATACTATTTTTTTTATATTATACAAATAGCACAAAGATATATATTTTTTTAACCAATTTTTTTTATTTTTATCATTTACTTGCATTTATTTGCAGTATATATGTTAAATAAGAAAAAAACGTTATATAATAATATAAGAATTTTTTTTTATATACACACGCACGTACATTGAAAATAAAGTTAAGAAATCGTGTTCTACTTCTATTGATTGTATAGCTGCTCCTGCTGCTATGTACGTTGCCGTCTTCTATATATTCCTTCTTTATATACATTTAATTTTATTTTTATTCTTTTGCGATAAAAGAAAACTCACATCAATATATGTATGTTGTATATATTTAAAAGAAATTTATCAAATAAAAAAAATATTGAATTTATTTAATGATTATATATTTATTATTGGCGCGGTTTTTCAAAAGAAATAGAATTTATCTATATAATGATGCGATATGCTTTATTATGTTATATTATATATGTGTGTGTTGTTATTCAAGCAGCTTCATATATATGTAATTTAAAAATTTAATTTAAGGATTATTTTACAATTTATTTATTTGCATATATATCTTATAATATGTCTTGTAGATGATGCGGTCTTGAATATTAAAATTTATTTTTTTTAAAACATTATTATTATATTTATTGTTATATTAAGAAGAGGAGGGTGGTTTTTTTTTCAATTTGTAAATTTAATCTCATTCTTTTTTTTTTTTTTTTTTGTTTATTTGATAAAATTATAGCAGAAATTATGGGAATTAAAAAAAAATTGCAATTGAACCTCTTTTTTTTTGCTTTTACTGGAAGAACTTTAAAATAAGTTTTATTTAAACTTATAATTGAAAAAAAAGGATTAATATTGAATATTGTTTTTGAATATACTTATATAGATGGTAATAATCAATTGTTGTGGTTATTTAACAAAAAAATAATCAGATATAATTAAGTTATATAATTATGGATCGTTTGCGAATACAAAACACTTTAACTTTAATATCTATCTATCGCTATATATTGTATATCGTTTTTTTTGTAGAAAATTACCGTAAATGCGTAACGAGAAACCTTTTGTTTTATCACATATATACTTTTCATCTATATATGTGACGTGCACTTCAACAGTCATATCACTCACTAATTTGTATATTATATAACAAATATCAATTTACACAATTTGTTTAACATATTCATATACATGTCGCCCCAAGTATTTTTAGATAATGCAATATATATAGAAGTATCCCCGAAGCCCAACTTAAAATCAATGTATATAACTTAATGTGGTATATTACAAAAGAACATCATAACATTTATAATAATTTCCATAAATTAAACACGTATACTTTCAGTAAAGTGCTTTATAGTTATCGTTTTGAAAAAAAACTCTCTAGGGTATTTGCAAATTTTCCGAACTTTTCTATGTTTGTTTGAAATTTTTGATCTATAGGTGTTTGGTACGGGAATTTTTTCTGATCGTTTCTTATCCTCGTATGGAGGAGCTCCCATACACATCAAAGTGATTATAAGAGATACCTAGCGTTTTGTTTTTAACCAATTGACTAGAAATTTTAGATCTGGATGAGGTTTGATGAAAAATGCAAAAACTTTTAGACCGAGGAATTTTTTCTAATCATATCTCATCCAGGAGCATACAAAACCAATGGATGCTTATAGGTATTTCGTTCTGTTTCTAACCAATTCGCTTCAAATTTTGCCTGTATAGTGGGTGCAATAAGCAAAAAGACCCTGCGGGTAACACAGCCGCATCAAAAATAAGCATGTTCCGATAATATTTTTTTATGTTTAATAAAGTGTTTACAAATGCATATGGCAATGATGTGTATAATTTCATTAATAATATCTGCAGTAGCATTCCAGAATTATAACTGTATAGCACCAATTCCAACAGTTGCCGAAGTGCACGTTCTTGGTGATAATTCTTTATCGCAATTTAATAGTTGGGATTCGATAAATCATTAAGCATGTTAAAGATTATCGTTTGAGCGCTTCACGATTGCCAAAACGAAAATTATACACACTCGATTAATGTTCCTTGAACTCGTTTTGTTTTTTTTTTGTTTAATTTATTTTTTTAGTTTTAATAATATTAAATTATAATCAGTGGGTTTCCGTAAAAAGTAATGAACCTTAATATATTCATGTGAAGATAATAAGGCCTCGGCGTTAGGCTTCGGCGTATTCTGTAAATTAGGAAAAAATATATGGTAATTTGCAGTTTTCTGACGTACAATAAAAAGCTACCCTGGCTAATTGGCAGAAATAGTTGGCATTACTAAGAGGTTGACCTTCAATTACTATACTGCTTTTATACCAAATGAACGTGCTTTCTGTTACTGCCGTTTGCCTGGCAACGAATTTTTTATGAAAATATCAAATACTTCTCTTATACATAAAGTATACTTTTGATACATTTATAGAGTAGGTATATTATATTTACAAATATAAATACACGTATCACCACTTTTCGATATTTCAAATGAATGTACAATATTGAATATATATAATGAATGGATATTATCATTATTATTATTATTATTAATAATAATATATATACAGTATACACTCACACACACATAATATTAATATTAAAATTTATAATATTATAAATTTGAAGTATTTGTTCGGATAACTGTATAACAAAAGCCACTTCAAACGTCACCATTTCTTTTATATAATCTTTCATTATATAGAATAATAAATTTTCTATGTTCCCTTGTATTTTTAGTCCTAATTAATTAACATATTATCATCTATTATTCACTATTGTATATGTAACTTATCGTATCGCAAATATTCACTATTCAGACACATCTATTATAAAAAAATGTACTCAATAATATATAGAATAAATTCTATATAAAATACATACATTCTAAAATAATATACCTATTATTATACAATATTTATAAATGGTTAAAAATGATATGGAAAAATGATCCCTAAATAAATATAATAAATAAACCTCTTTTTATGGTATAAAAAATTATTATTATTATTTTTTATTTATATACAAATATATTTATAATAGCATTCAATCGGATTAGAAACAATTAAAATTAAGTCTCAAATCTATATATAAAAAAAAAACATATCGTATAGAGCTATTATTATTATTCTGCATTATATCTATTTAGATTATTTCTGATAATGGTTGAAAAGATTTCTATATATATATTAATATAAAAGATATGTGATTTATACGCATGCATAATTGAATTTTGTTTTCCATTTAAAGCATAATTGCAATCACGATCGGTTCTATATATAACCATTCTGGTGCCCAGATTAAATTTTTTATATTATTGGTTTTCCCCGTTAATAAGTTAAAAGCAATTCCTACATCATCAATCTGAGGTAGACTAGCGATGATGTTTATTTAAAACAAACAAGGTATCGATGTCTTTGGTAGGCGTACACCTGAAGGCCTACACAATGAAAACGTAAAAACTTCGTAACGTGTTATTAAATATCATTAATTCTGTATAATTTTCTGTAGGATATTTTGTATATAATTTTCTAAATAAACTCGGAATCATTTGCTATATAGGAAATTCGATATAATTTTCTATAGGAAATTCGATATCATTTTCAAATGCTCTTGTTATCAATAGATTAAATAGTACCTTCCCTTTTCATAGATAATCATTAAAATTTTAAGTACTTGAACGTCCTGCAGTTTCGTATGAATCGTTTGAAATCATTAGAATTACATTACAAAATCCAATAAAAATGGATTTTTTGCATTTTTTTACTTCTTCTTAACTAGAAAAATGATTTTTTCCAAAATCTGGATGCAGAAAATTGGAAATTCTGAAATTTTCCGTAATAATAGGTAGTTAAAATGTTAGTGTGCTATAGCTGAAGGAGGCGTTCAATATTTTGGAACGTTTCATATTGTTGGCTGATTCAGGAGCAATTTGGAATTTAGAATCTTGAAAATCACATTTTTCCAATTTAGGAAGTTCCATTACTTTCTTATTGTAAACGATAATTATTAACCGGAGAAATGACAATTATTAACTAGTGAGATTTATTAATTAGTTATTCTTGTAACAATTTCTGATCACTTCACACAGATTTGTTTATTCTATCCCTAACCATTTTCAAGGTATTTCAAAAAACTCGTTTTCGGATTCTATAAAAACGTTATGCGGGTTATTTTTCATAAATAATTATTTGTAAAGGGTGAGTATAGAAAAATTTTGAGAAATCTTTGCCAGGCCATAACTCCAAAACCAATGGTTGAATCCATTCGAAACCTAGGTATTCGGATTCAGTGCGCCTTAAATAGCTATGAACTTGTGGCGGTCCTGCACAGTACAAATCACACATACACTTTACATTTTAAAACATTTCATTCCCCACACAAATACACTCACTCTGTAACGGACATTTTTCAAATTCATAATTACACGGTAAGTGGCAAGTTACATAAACACAACACGAAGAGACGTATATAAAACAGCGAACTAGACAGTCGTGCGTGAGTGGATGTTTTGTACATAATATCGGTATAATTTAAAATTGAATTGTGTAAGGTGATTAAAAGGATAGGTCCCACGTTTTGGAAAGTTTCCGATTGTTCGCTGATTCAGGAACAATTTGGTAGAACATTGAAAATGAACGTTTTCCATGTTCGATAGTTCCATAATTTTCTTATTCCAAAAGATAATCATTTATCGAATTATAGTGACAATTTCTCGCCACTTCTGATACCTTTCAAGTTTCGAAGGTTTGGTAATTATACCCCTAACCGCATATTCCCTATATTTCCAAATTTTCCGATATTTCCAAAATTCCGATTTAAGCACCTGACTTTAGCTGATTTTATAATGTAACACAAACGGATTTTTTTCATGAAAAAATAAATACAAATTTTAATTATTAACATTTTGCTTCCCTAAATAACTTTAAACTTTTCCTATTAAATCGCATTTTATTCCATATTCTTAATAGTCTATACTAATGCATATCTATTTTTATAACAAAGTTCAGATTATGCAATACATATAGTTTTACATCAATTTTATACGAGTATATTATTGTTTATTATATATGTATGTATTTGGTTTATATATAAATAAATATCACCCCCGTTTATACATAAATTGTCAATATAAATTGTTTTTGTCTGTTTTTATAATGCACAAAATGTGATTAAATTATAGGTTTGTTATTATATATAATAATATATATTTGTATTTATATTTATTCCATAGTGTGGCGGGCTGTTTACAATGATAATATACCCATATTTTGTAATATATATAATAATCATGTATATATGGTATATATAGAGTAGATTTTAGTAAAAACAGTTTAGTATAAAGGAAATTAGATTTCCCACTGTATATTTATAATACTATAACTAAATTTCATTTCCCCATAACTTCAATTTTTTTTTTATAAATACATACACCTACATGTCTATATATTGCATAGCGCATCTATACGTATAAGTTGAGGTTTACATAGAAACAATATATATAATATATTTATAGGCAAATTTAGTTATATATTTGTTTATATATGAATGACTCCGTTTAAATATTCAATGTATATACCTTAAAAGCTTTTCAAACATTGTCCATTACACTATATATAATGTATATATATTTGTATATATAATTTTAATTTAATTTGATTTTAAAATTTTAACTTTTATAATTCAATTGTTTTGGTTTTAATATCCATCCACTGATTAATTTTAAAATACTAATACTAAAACATCTGCGCGAACGATAATGAAAATTTATTTTGTAATTTTTTTCACAAGCATACAAAAAATTACAAAATACTCAATCATTTTTTTACCAAAAACCATAAGAATTGCTAAAATTTCATATTTATTTTTATTTATTCATTTTTTCGTTCAATTAATTTCGATTCCTTAAAATGGAATAAATATATGTATCATATAATAGTACATGTTAACATTAAATTATTACCCAGGCAATTGTCAAACATCATGTTTATTATATATACATATAATACTAAAACAACAAATTGTTCCCCAGGGGTCGAATTAAATCTGTGAAGAAAAAAATACCCTGCAATACCACATACTGTGGGTAATATCCAAAAATATATATAGTTGTTTATGTATATTGATACTGGAAATGTATATTTGAAGTACATAAATATTTTGTATATATACATAACCAGTACCGTATTGAAATATTTTAGCGCCCCCGTTTCACCTATTTTGGACAGCGATGAAAAAATGTCAGTCAACGGTTAATCATCAATAAGATTTAGATTTCGGATTCTCAGAAGCTCCTCATCTATACTCAATTTCAGGCCAATTCGCGGTTAATCGTAGCCGGAAAACAATAGTCGAAAACCGACCGCTGGCCAACGTCGAATTCGAATCCATCTTAAATTTGGGGCTATTATTAGTGCAGGAGCAAAATGTATGAAATCAGGAGCCACTTTATGTTATAGCATGAACATTAGACAACAATAAAACTACATCAAATATGGCCATTTTCTATTTTGTTTTTAATTGAATTTAGATTTCAAATTAACTTCCCGGGCAAACCATGCAAACTATATTGGTGAAGACTTCGGTCCGTTAGATGTATCATTTTATAATAAATAGTATTTCTCATTCTTTAATGTAAAAAATTTAAATCACAAGAAACTGATTCTGTATCAAAATTAGCAAACTCAAAAATACTAAAAAACGCCAAAAAGTAATTTTATCAAAGTGACTTTGCCGACATTTTGTCAATGGTGACATTTTGTCAAGATTTGACGGACAAACTAAAAAAATATGTGGGCTCTCGGCATTGAAGGTAGCCATCGACTGGTAAAAGAATATTTAAAATCGAACTGGTGATCTCGAGATAATTCTCCATCCATACAAAAACCAAAATGATTCACCGATTTAAGTACCTAAACATCCTGGGCATTATCTGGATCCTTAGGAATTCTGAGTGAGAGAACTATTTTGCTTGAAAAAATAAATAAAATACAACATTTTGCCAACCCTTCCAGTAATCGCGCCTTGTGAACATGTTATGTTTCGGCTCTGCTTACACATACTTATTATATGCAATGTATAGTATATCAAAAGTACCAAAATTCTTTCAGACAGTTTTTTTAGAGAAATTGTATAAAATATTTATTATTATATAAATAATGCATATTGCATATCAGAAGATGCGATAAAGTTACTTTACTTTTTATATGCATTATGATGATATTATGGAATATAAAACGAAAAAAAATCAGCTAACAGGTTTTTTATTCTATTTATTTGTCATATTTTTTATTTTTTTGGGGGGTGTAAGGATTTTATTTTTATTTATTCTTTTATTTACAAGATTCTTTTTATTTTTTATTTTTTTTTTTATGTTTTTGTTTTCGTTTTTATTTTATTTTTCTATATATTATATTGTTAATAAATACAAAAGGGGGTGTTATGATTTAAAAGTAAAAATTATTACGTTTTTTTTTTTTGTAATAATTTTTTTTGGAAATTCAATAACCATTTCATTTTATTATAGATTTATGACAAAAATTGATTATAATATGATTTATATAAAATAATAAATAACTATAATGAGAGAGAATTGATATAATATTTATTTATTCATATAGATAATTGATGTATTTTATCTTCAAAACCTGTCACTGATTATTCATTGTGGAGACCCACAAACAAATCAAAAGGGCTGCAACACCACAACCACAATTAGACAATTAGAACGGATATTCACAAAACAAATGGTACAACAATTAGAACCGCTATTCAAAAATGGGCACCGGATTAACAAGAGAAAGCGAAAACGTTTGCGGCCCATCTTGAAAGGGTTTTCAAACCATCTCCATCCGAACTATGAAAGAAGATGGCATTTATAAATTCCTTTGCATGCCGCTGCAGATGTATCTCCCGATCCAAAAATGTAGGTTGAATTCGATCTGATAACCGGTCGAATACAAAAAAATCTGCCGAAAATGGGTTATCGGCTAATAACATATATCAGTAACGCAATATTGAGAACTGGTTACTTTCCATCCCAGTGGAAGATTGCTCAATAATATTACCGTTCAGAATATTATATCCTATTGAGAATATGACTGATAAGAATTTTCCATCCTTCGCCAATGATTTTTTAATTCGTATAACAAAAATCGATTGAAACTTCTGTATCAAATTCTCTAAATTGATAGCATTGATCTTTAAATTCGATAACATTTGTTGGAAAATTTATTTTATTTAACTTTATTCATCGTTCATATAGTGTATACGTTTCTGCAAATTATCTTCTCCTTTAATAACTCAATTTATTTTTTCTGAAAATATAATGTTCTTAAGATAACCAAATGTTTCTATATTTATAAATATCTCTATCTCATATAGCTCTTTAAATGAAATTACATTATATTTATAATCGCGCCTCACACATCTTAATGATAATTGATTTGTCGATTACTATATCTGAATTTCAAAAGATATTTACCCATCTAAAATCTTTCCTTTTTTTTCGCTTGAAATGAATAGTGTTGGATTTGAATACTATAAAAAATATTTTTAATTTATTCACTTGTTCACATAAACTATGAATATGTAAATTCAAGTATAATATAAATGGATAGTTTTTTTTTTGTCATTTAATACAATGAATAATAATTTTATCGTATCAGAAAACTATTGTATCCATCATAACCAATAAATAGAAGATGATCATTAAAAATATTTACATAAATCTATCTAATAAAAATAACATACATTAACTCTATCTTCTTATCATTTATCGTTTATGTACGTCATCCAGATTATCTGCTGACAATATAAATAAATATAAATAAGATTATATACTTTACATAAAAATTGTATGTATGATAATTTCGAGATTTATTATAAATACGTGATTAAGTATGTAAAAAAAAATTCATTTCATACTCTATATTGAAGTCATAACTATCATATCTATATACCATATACGCATATTACATTTTCGATATATACAATCGATAAAAATTCACCATTTAACATTACCCAACGACCTACATAATAAAATACTTCAATATATATATGCATACGCATATTATTATGCATATCTACATTTATTTATACGAATATTTAAAGTCTGCAATGTCTATTTGCGGTTTTTCTTTATTAACTTAAAATTGTATTTATGAACTACATAAACTTAAAATGTACAACCAAAGACCGCATCATATTTTCCATATAACAATATATATATATAATGAATGATAAATCCAAAGGACTAAAGTAAAAGTTTTCTCGTTTTTCATATTTAAACGCGACATCGTTAAGACACTATGTCTCGCACGTGACAGTAATTTAAAAAAAAGAAAAAAAAATGTATTAAAAATATTTTTATTAAAAAGGAAATTTTTACTCCTTCACACACAAAAAAAAATAATCTATCTATATATATAAGTGTGTTATCACATTTTGTGTTCATTTTTTTTTTATTTGGTTTTAGAGAAATTCTTTTAAAACAAAAAAATTTATCGCGCCTAATAACTTATTTTGGATAAATAAATGTATGCGATGGTCAAAGAATAAAACCAAATTTTTTTGGCAAAAAATATCGTGTACTTTTGTGTATAAATAAAATATATATATATTATAGTTAATAATGATGGCAAAAGGATATATTCAAAATAATGTGAGGTTTTTCTTATAAATATTTTTGGTGATATCAAATTTCAAGTTGAATTTGTGATGCGTTTAATAAAAAAAAACCCATAAAATGAAACACGTGCGGTTGTATATATACATATAAATATAATATAAATAAACTCTTCAACGCATTATACATATTATTTATAATAGCTTATTTAAACTTGAAATCGATTGAATGATAGATGATTTATTTGGAAATGATTTAGGTCAATGTTTATTATTTAAATCAATACAGAGAAAACTCATGTAATATTTTTTTTCCAAATTATCATCAGTTATAAAAATGATTAAAATTCGCCCAATCTCAATTGTAGTAATTATATACAAAAGAAAATATATTAAATATTTACTCACCCATCGCCTTTCAATATACCAGCTGTACGTTCTTTTAATCCTCCGATTGCTTGCATATTGACTTCTTCACGGTGGATGGATGAACAACTGCGGCTATAAATGGATTTTAAGGCGAGGAATTTTGAATAGAATTTTTAATTCTTAATTCTCAATTATCCATGTTACTGTAAAAATTGTTAGCATTTTTCTATTTATTGAAAAGAAAAAATATAAATAAATCCGAAATTAAAATATTGTAATTTATCATAATTTAAATTAAAATAATTTATCATCTAAAATATTTATATAGTTTTAAATTTGGTCTGCTTTTATGTTGTTAAATAATGGGACTCTGTGCGTGGTTCGAACTTTATCAAAAACGGCTATAAAAAAATGCTTACAAAATTTTGGGGTCGTGTGTTCGAATCCTATACATATGCCGAAGACATAAAAGACGGTTCACCACATTCACGGATTTTACACCATTCCCACACTCAAATTTATTAAGAAAAGACTGGGGAACGTTTTTGATTTGGGTATGGGATTTGGGTATGATTTGGGTATGGGAAAGGAAGTATTATTTTTGGCTATTTTTTTGTTCTTAGGATGGTGGCGTAACCGATACGAACATATAATCTATAAAATATATGGCGAATCGTACATGTTTCGCTACATCAAGTGTGGACAGACTGCTTAGTAGATGGAAAGATTAAGTGAAAACCGGGCTTCGGGCTTTTGGAGTTGGTTGGAGAAGTCTGTTGTTGGACGCCAAGACAAATTCTAGGTTGTGTGTAAGCTAATTATGTTTCCTGATATTGTAAAGTAGAAAATTTAAGGGCGGAAAAAATGTATCCCATGACAAACACAAGAGTTCATAAAATTCACTTGAAAAACAAATAAATCATGCAATTTCAAAAGGTTCTATCAATGCAAAATCCTAAATTGATTGAATGTTCAAAAAAAGAATAAAATGAAAATTGAAAAAAAAAAACTCAATGGTAAAATCTGTGTGGAGACAATCAAAGGGGACACGGAGAGGCAGCCGTCCGCCTCAAAAAATGTCTGTCGTATCTTCATGTCTATTTTAATGCATTCGACTTAATGCTCCATAATTGCATTGAAAAGGACAGTGAAATTTTGAGAAGAATCGCAAAAGAAACTATGAAAAATAAGAATACGATAAAAAATAGGAAATTTCAATATTTCCCGAGCATATTATAAGAAATCAACAAAGATTCTTCCAATGTAAATCGCAGGGTAAAGCCATGGAAAAAAGAATTGTCGGCAGGAGGCAGAAGAGTTTAATGATAAAAATACTTAAGCGCCGGGATTTCCATGACATCTACCGTCAGTGATCCATGTGAATTATTCCAAACAGCAGAATAAAATCAAATTAGGCAGTCAGGTAACCAACTTCGAAAAACGGATAGGCACATACAGAAGAAGATTTTGCAATAAACAATTATTATTATTATTTCAAACAAATTGGAAGTAAACTTTCCTTCTTTCAAAAAAACATCCTTTTTTTTCTTTTTTGCATTAAATATCTAATGGAGTTTCAAGAACAGACAGATTCACAATTGATATACGCTCTAGTAGATAGTATTTACTGTCTATAATCGTCACTATTTGTTCAGTGAATTTGTCAGAGATTCACAGTTCATAATTTTTACAAAGTTTTTAGTAAAAAGCAAAAACATAAACAAATATGAAAATATACGAATTTTTTTATGCTTCAGAACAAACGCACACACAAACGATAATTTCAAACGCATAGAAAATCAATAACCGATTGGATTTCACAAAGTTTGTACAACGTTGGTCCATGATATACTATTGTAAACATTTAGACGACTGGTAGACTTGCCAAATACACCAATATTGGTCATATACACCGCTCGTCTATTGCCGGTCTAAGGGAACGGAAAACGTAATAACATTATTCCCCTTTAAATTGTCTATAAAAGAATTTGCCATCATTGTTTGAGAAAACTGATTTGAGCAACGGAAATTATAAAAAAAAAAAGAGCTATAGTATTTTTTCTCCATTTTTCGGGGTTTGATCTGAAGTGAGTGAAGTGAATCGTATTTTTTATTGGTTCGTTTTTTTTTATTATATATATATAAAATTCTTGCTGTAGTGGGATAATAATAAATAGTAAAAAATAATGATTGAAAAATTTGATCTAAACAAAAATAATGGTTTTTAAAAAAACAGGGAAAAATGGGTTACTCGATTTGCACCGTCAATTTTGATGGAGTCAGTTTTAAAAAATTTGCTTGATTGTTTGTTTTACACAAAAAGGATTAGTAAAAAAAAATATCACTAAAATAAAATGAAAAAAAAAAAAATATAAAAAATTTTAATATTCCAAAAATTAATCACAAAAATATCAAAATCTTCCAATAACAGTTATTCATATATATATATACTAAATACTAATTAAAATAATTCACAGTGTACACAATATTTTATATAATTTAAAAATGGCGGAACAATTTCGCAAATTCACAGATTTTGATTTTTCAAAAAGATTGTGAAATATTTTCCACTTGCAGGATAATGCACCGGATCCATTTAATAATGATATTAAAAAAATTAATAAATTAAATTTTTTTATTGTAAAATCGAAAAAAATGCAAAAATTCATTTCAATTATCGTATAATTTTTGGCATTTATCGTATCTGAAATCTGTGGAACAAGGGTGCCCGTGTACTCCAAAAATGGAGTACGATTCTATAGTACTGTTCACCTTCACATCCACAGATTCCGCAGTCATATCCACAGATTCAACATATTTTACGAAATTTTCCACACCTTTATATGATAAACGCCAACATTTTCACCATATATTTCAAATAATTTCATTGCACTTTTTTGGTTTTACGCTTAAAAAATTTAATTAAATAATTTTTTTAATATGCTTATTAAAATCATAATTTTTCCTTTCTTTTATCCATCAACCGTTCTGCAGTCTTTTGTTACCAAATTAGATTTTATCACATATACAAAAACCAAAATCTGTGAAAACCGTGGATGTAATGAACCGTCTCGCAAAAAATGGTATATTATGTAATATTTGATATATAAAAATATTACAAAAAAATTATTACGTAACATTCATAAAAAAAAACGACTCGATTATATAATTCTTTTATCGCGACGACGCGTGTTCATTAATTAATTTCGTTTTTCAATTATAAAAAAAAAACTAATTTTACTAATTTTAATTAAATTACACATAAATTTTTCCATTAACATTAGTCTTTACACAACGTTTTTAATTTTGCAATCCAAGTAATTCAAAAGAAAATAAAAAAAATTAGTACTCACTTTCTATATAAAATTATATTTATTATTATTTTATTCACTGTTTTTAACACAAAAATCGCACTATATAATAAATTTATTAAAACCAAAAAAAAAAAAAAAACACACACACACACACACACCCAATATTTAATTAATTAAAAGAAAAATGAAAAAAATAAAATACTAATTTCAAATTTAGTAAATAAAATTCACAAAAATTTTGATTAAATTAACACTACAAAATAGAAAATAAGGAAAAAAACCCCAGGATTAATTTGTAATATATTAATTTTTTAACAAAAGAACAAGAAAAAAAAAACTAAATTATATATAATACATAAAAAAAATTTTTTTTTTACTTTTTTAATTTCTAAATATATAAATGCGAATATTTAATTATCTTTTTACAACTATCTACAAAAATGGTATATGGTAAATTTGTATAACACGGACAACGGTCGATGTGATTCTAAAATTTTCATCTCTTTTCTGCAACCACAGCTTTCATTCAATATACACGCAATTTTCCTATTACCTATACATATACAATATATATATTTATATTAAATATTTTCACCCACTTTATATGCTATCGCATTTTTATCCTTTACATATAAATATATAAGTGTATATACATTTTGAATGTCGATATATGGAAAAAGGATATTATGTAAGTTTTATGCGGACGCAGTCGCATATTATATATGAAAAATAAAATAGGTTACAGTAAAAAACATAAAAATTAAATCTAAACCTCACACTAAACATTGGGTTGGAACAACATTATTATGTATACATGTAACAATTGACATAAATTTTATATTGGGGTTATCCAATCCTTGCAATGCAAAGAGGTGGAGCTGCCTCAGATATATGTATATATGAGCTGATACATTGTTTCATAATCAGATATATATTTATGTGTGTGATTTGTTTTATATATAAATTTTCATATAAATAAAGATATTTTAAAAGAAAAAAAAGTACATTTGAATGAAAATGGAAAATTTTACCATTGAATTCAATGCGTGCGTGTATTTAATAAACATATATAAAATAATACACAACATATCATATTAAATCTATGTGTACGAATATATTTTACCATTGAATCGAATATGATTTCATATACAATATATCAATAAAATACCTACAATTTTAGATTTAACAATCGGTTTTTTTTGTATAAATACATTCGTTGTGCCATATAACATTACAAAAATACAAATATAGATATGAATTTTCCATATATATTGTATATATCATATAAATAAAAATGTTCTGAATACATAATTTTTTTTTATTCCATGTATACGATTTAAATATTATATTAACTATATATTTATCACATATATAAATATATTTATAACACAATAAAGAAGCAGAAAAAAGGAAAAATGGTACACATTGCATTTGATGGTGGAATTTTATATATTTATTTGTAGAATTTTTCATTTTATTTTTTATGAATATATATTTTATATATAATGAAAATAAAGCAATTCAGATTGTTGTTTTCTAAATGTAAAAATAGAAAACTGCTATATTTTTCATCCCTGTAAAATAGAAAAAAAAATAATCGATAATTAAATTAATAAATTTTGTTTAGATACATCGGCATATACCTATATACGAATAAACAGAAGTTTTACAGTTTATGATGACAAAGATATTAAAAATGTCGTCAGGCAGACACATGAAACAGGAAACATTGTTTCCGGAACCAGGTTTGGGGGGTTAAATTTATTATCATCAATCAATAGCTTATAAAATTTTAATATATATAATGATGTGCGCGACAATAATATATTCATGAAACCACCAGATGCAAAGGTCCAAGACAATTGTTAGAAATTAACCAGCTCTTTCATTAAAAAAACAATGTATGGTGGACATTTTCAGCCAAATCGATCTCATTCACTCAGAGAGTAGTTTTGGAGAAAAAGTTAATACAACCGGGAGTAAAAGAAAATATACAAAAATGTTTCCATTTTCGTGGATAAAATCTTATAAATAGTTAAAATGAAGTTAGAATGAAGTTAGTTAAAAAGAAGATATCTTAAAATAGTTTTTTCCAAACATAACATAAAATAACATACGCGTACGTGTTTAAAATTCATCGCGCCATTTAAATGTATATATTTCGCGGTATTATAATAAGTGTTATAAATCTTCATATATTTTCACATACAGTTATATATTTCAATATAGTCAATACAGGTGAACTTCGATTATCCGTTTTTCGATTAACCATCGATATACAGCGATCCTTTTGGGTTTGCAGGTCATTGTCATTGGGTTGGGGGTTAGCTCTGGAGCCTGCAGTTGTTAACTTCCGCACGTCTGCTTTAATCAATGATTAGATGAGTCTCCTTTTGATTTTTTTTTTGAGGAGTTGAATATATTTTTTTACGGACATAGTGTCGGACACTCGTTACTGAAAATAACGTCCTACCTAACGACTAAAACCTCACGCCGGTCGGAGGTCTGTAAGTCGGCGCAGGTCAACTTCCCGTTGTACTGTGATACCCATGCGGGATGTACTTCTTGAATAGCATTATAACGTTTTTAAATTTGTGAATTGGTTTCGATGATATGAAACCGCCAGACTAGGGCTTTTTATGCTTGACGGTACTTCTGATAACTCTACATGCTCAACAATCGTTCACTGAGAGCCTCAAACAGCCGTTTCTTTTGTTGGAGTTTTGTTATTGGTATAAACAATAAACGTCGTATGAAAGTTTTTATTTTCATATTCATTTTTTGTGTCAGCGGGGCCTAGAGATCATCGTTCTGAATGATATAAAATTAGCCTTTTTTCATATAATTTTGTCAATTACCATATAATAGATTCGTAATGTAAGTCTTTGGTCTAATAGATTAAAATTGGGTTCGCATCCTAACTGAAGATGTTTGATATTTTTCAGTTAATTCCAAATCTGAATTATGGAATCAGAGAATCAAAGAGTTGCATATTGTGGTACGAAAAGAGTCTGATTCGATAATACCTCGATCGAATGGGGTTTTAGTCAGTAAGAATCTGACACCACCCTTATGGTGTCTTATGTAAGATTTCCTCTCCTTCGTTATAATATTAGATTCGCCAAGGCGTATAGTTGACAGAACACCCAACCTTAACATTCTTACGAAACCTTTAAGGTCGCGTGTATTCAAATCCTATCATGAAGACATGACACATTTTTTCTGGTTTTTACCTGTTATTTACGAATTTGAATTTTCACACAAAGTTACAAAATTACCAACACGGATAAAAAATAACATCAAATCAATAACACAAGGATAGGTTATCCTCCTATTCCAGCCATTATCTATTTCAGCCATTTAAATTATATCCACCAATTTAAATATGAATATTCAGATATAAAGTAATTATTTCCACAGTGTATAACATCATATATACAGTAGACTCGCGATATAAAGAAAAATTGATTGCAGAGGTTCGAGGGTCCATAAAAATGTGTACAATAAACAGAATTTGGTCGTAATTAACGCACACTTGTATTAATATACACTAACATGAATGCGTTTGAAGTTTTCGTACAGTATTTTTTCGGTTCTAGCGAAAAAAATAATACTGATTGTCAGAGATTTTCCTTTCGTAGTCTGAAATGCAATATAGAAAGAATGAAGAAGAAATGAAATAGATTTATTTAAGAATATAAATTGATAATTTCTCGGCGTTAAGACGGCAAAACAGGTGGATCAAGGAGCGATGCACGACCGCGGGGGAGGTGGAAACACGAAGTTAGCGAGTTCTAGCGAAATAATAGGTTTTTAAAAAAATTTCTCATACTTGAAAATTCTATATATGGCAAATTTTAATATGTAATGAATTTGAACAAAATTAAAATATCGATAAATAAATATAATAGATAGAAATGGATAAAAAAACAGCTTTGAATAATCATTGAAAATATTTATGAAAATAATTTTATTATATAACATTTTAAAATCATTGAAATTTCATTGCAATGGTTTATATAGTCCGTATTAAAAAATGTTCAGTCTTTTATCGCACTAAATACAAATATTCCATAAAAATATATATAAAATCATATATTCTAAAAAAGTATAGATGCGAATAATAACATTTTTAAACGACTATTTTTATATTTATACAAATTCTTTAATATATTATTAAATCGCGTATCTACTATATGCACAATTTAATAAACACAAGTCAATTATTTACGATTGACTAAATAAATAAAATATACATAGATGTATTTTATGCACAAGCACATATCACAATCATACAACAAACTGATGCGATACAGACAAAAAGGGATAATAATTAATATACGTATGATATACTAACTATCGTATCTAAATCTGCGTATACATGTGTATATACAATATACTAATAAAAACTTTATTTATTATATAGAAATTATTTGATAACGCATTCCATAATCTATTAGTCAGGTATATAATGCACGTGTATATCTTTTGAATTTTGATTTATATTAAAAATAGTTAGTATATAATAAATATGCATTCAATACGTGAATTAATGCTATATCTGCTGTGTTACCTAGCATCAATACAATCTCTATATACACATTCTTTCTAAATATTAGCGCACATTCATAAAATTAAAGTTGTATTTCGTTTATATATGATCATATATATCATAAATAATTTTATTAAATTTATTAGTAATATTTCAATTTCAACTAAAAATTAATATAGCCAAGCATCTACTTGGAATTATTCTGAAGATTTTTTAACAATAAAAATAAGGGATGATATGAATTTTTTCATATATACGTAAAGGTAAGAAAATATTTTAAAAATATTATTCGTGCAATTTTTGGTCTATAGGTGCTATCTCAATAACCCTTCACGACAGAAATGACACGATAACAAAGGTATATATTATAATATGAAACTAAAGTCCACATCATCGGATTATCACGAGGAATTCTTAAGGACATATTGCCGTGACAAATAAATGAAATTATAGACTATAGCATTTGAATATGTATATTTCAAATGAAAATTTTGAATTAATTGAAAAGATTACGAAGGGCTGATAGAAATTTAAAAAATAACCTATATATTTAAGAGAAGCACGCAGCTTCATCTCGAAAAATAGAATTTTTTTACACCAATAAATTTATTTTACACAATAATAGATTTATAATAACTTCAGTATTATAATTGTTAATTAAATTTACCCTCGCCACTCGGAAGTCACCTTGACGTGTGGTGCCAGGACTTAGGTTGCAACAAACCGAAGGGCTATGCTAATATAGGACACACATGTCAGAAAAGCTTTCGGGGAACAATGCGCTAAGAACTTCCAGTCTACAAGATACCGGGCGTCCTCTGGAAGTATTTAGTCTTACCATAGCAACAAGCTCTACCATGGCCGACAAACCCGCCTCTCCTAAGTCTATGAACTCCAACAAAACAAAATCGAAAGAGATTGATGCTTCTCTAAATGCATCAAAGGAAACTACGGTACTGTACCGTTCCACTCAAATGACAGAGTCTGATACTTCAGATAACGAAATGATTGGCCTTGGTTCTGAAGCCTATCAGTCAACGATTGGATTAGAAGTACCATCAATCGTAAAAAACCCCAGTACAACAGTCTCATAACTTCGGAATCTATTCACAAATTTTAATACAGTATACTGCTAATCAAAGAATACAATAGATCCCATGGGTTGCAGTACACAGGGCAGTCACATGATCCAAAATATGTGTAATTACGAAAGGCACACACATGTGTAATTAGTCGATTAACGGAAATAAATGAGGGTGTTCCCGAAAATCGATTTTTCTAAATTTGCAATTTTTAAGATTATTGCCCTGCGATTTTTATTTTAATTTTAATACAGTGTGTCGCAGTAACCCCCGATACGACATATTCCTAGGACTATTTCCAGGAAAAAATCGTTCAGGAAGGGGGTCTAACTTCAACCCCTACCAAGTTACAAGGTGTTCCTTGAAAAATATGGGTTCAAGGAAAATTAATAAATAAACCTTCTTTTCTTATTTATGTAATCTATTGAGCACGAAAGAGATAAATTTATGTTATCAATCGCGGTTTATATAAGTACAATTTGGCAATTGAATACATTTCAATTGACCCATTTAACTATAATAATCGGTCGACGTGTGAGTTCGTGTGAGTTACGCTTAACAAATAAACTTATAAAACAAAACACAAACAGAGAGTTTTATTTGGACCAATCTACCCTATCCCATACAATCATTTTTATTGCTTCTTTAATCGATCTTTCATTCCATTTATATTTATAGTATATTTACAAATATATATATATATATAAAGAATATGAAAATTTTATATAAATATTTTTATTGTATGGTATATACGCAAATCAAATAAATATATTATTATTATTATTTAACAACTAATGAAGTATGTAAAATGCCAACATTAGTTTTTAATAAGCACTATGGCTGCTAGGGCCTTTGGCTTTTACCGGAATTAGAAATCATTAATATTATAATTATTAATGTAATTTTAATAATGATGATGAGTATTTGTTATATACTTTCATATATAATTGCGAGTATGTGTGTGTAGTAGACTTTGTAAATCTTTGGCTGCGTCCGACACAATATACCAAAGATATTCATTAATTTGATCCCAATGAATAAATGGTGACTTAGTTCATGAATTCAAATCATAAAAAGCACAGAAAAAATTTTCCGGCTAGGATTTGAACTCGTGACCACCCGCAATTGGGTTGGATGCTTTATCAACGGCACCACCAAGTCGTCTCAAATAAATATAATATCATAACATATATATAAATAGATATATTGTAGATTGAGATGTCAACGACAAAAAAGTGGCCTAATATAAGTGAAAAACACTTTTAAATAAAAAAGGACTACAAAATTATATTTACCCTTCCTTATATAAATTACAATTATTATTATTATTATTGTCCTCATCACATATAAAAAAAAACCCATTTTCTATTGATGTGTGAATTGTGAAAATATACCCAAATAACAAATACATTCATTTACATTTCTTTGGCTTATTAGATAATTAATTTTTATTTTTTCATAACAAAATATAAATGTAATATTTTGTTGGTTTTTTTTTTCTATATTGATTGCAATTGTATGGTACTTTTATTTGTCTTTTTTGGATGTTGTTATTTTATATGTGATTGTGTCGATGTTGATTGTCAAGAAAAAAGGAACAAGAAAATTTATATATGATATACGAGAGTGGTTCGATATATTTCCTGTAATTATATCTATTTATTGTTCATTCATTTTAAATGTTCTTTCAATGGAAATGGAAACAACATTCTTTTAAACCGCTCGATGGAAATTTTCAATCAATCGATCAAGTGACTATAATTTACAAGCAATCTAGAATCTAATATGAATTCATTTTTGTATTTTTCATAAAATGGATAAATTTCAAGTTCGTGGTGCTTTTTTTATTACATTTTTTTTTTTGAAAGGGTAATCAGCGACGGATATATCAAAATGGATATGGATTTTGGGCAGAGTTGGGAAATTGTTAGACAGATTTGCAAGAGGTTGGTATATTCTGAAAGGCGCATTTCTAATTAAAAAAAAATTTGATTTTGCAACGATCTAAATTTTCAGAAAAAATCCACTTGCATAATTTAAAAATTCAATTCCTAATGTTTCATCGAAGATATAGTCGATTTTCCATTGGTTCCGATACTGTAAAAGTGAATCGCCAAATGAGAGACAAACATTTTAAACAATCCGACAAAATGAGAGAAATTTTAGGTACAGTTTTTACAAACTCGACTATATCTTTTAAACCAATAGTGTGATTATCTTCTATGAAATATCAGAAATTGACGTCATTTTCATATTATTGTTGGAAAACAGGGTTGGGGAGTCGGCCCAATTTTCGATCGACTCCGACTCCAACCAGAACTCTTATATAGACTCCGACTCCGACTCCGACTCCGACTCCGACTCCAGCTTTATAGAATTTTATAATGTTTTAAGGGAAATAAGTTATATTTAATGATTTTACATATATGAATTAACTACATTTATAATTCTTATTAACTTCAGTTTAATTTTTATTTTCGGATTTCCATTTAATTTAATAATAAAAATAATAAATAATTTCATTTAAATAACGCATACTGCGGTACAACATTTAGCAGTAAATAAGACTAAAAATAACTCTACTAATTGTAAGGAACCATCAAATGTATTTTGAAATCAATCCACAGCATGCGTTAGACACAAACCGTTTATCGGTTGCGAATATGCGAAGAGCATATTTTGAAGGTTTGAAACATCACATTTTTACAAAATTAACACCTTGAAAGACGTTTGATGAAGTGTATTAATGCCTTAGAAGCAGGAGACTAAGTTGAAAACAGTAGTTTTTTATATGAATACAGGCAACATATCGAACCACCCTCGTAATCATATATATGGGATATATAAAATTAAGATGAAATATTGTTTTTTATAAAAGAAATATAGTTTATATTTCAATATCGATTTATTTTTATTTTTGTATAAAGAAATGTGTTCCAAAATAAAATTGTGAAACCATAAAAAAACCGTTTAATATTTTTCAATTTAAAAATTAATGAAAATCAACAGTGACACAAAAAAAAAACGTAATATAATTTTATTTTCATTATATAAATAAATGATTTTCTTTTGAAAATGATATGACGTGCGATTCATTAATTTTTAAATACAATACAAAATAAAAGTTTATTTCATGGTAATTTACTTTAATTAAGTGTAATATATATCATATAATGGTGAATGATGATGATGATGTTCTAGTTGGTTTCACAACAGTGATTTTCTATACGGATGACAATGCTGCGTGAATATCATATCATATATAGTCAGAGTCAGAGATAAATGCATATATAGTCAGAGAATAGACGTGAAAGGGAAAGGTTTTCGATTTAAATACAAAAAATTAGGTATTGGGTTCTGTGTATATGTTTTTTTTTTGTATAAAGATATATTATCCAGGATAATACATAAGGATATATATTTTTCTTTTTTTATTATATATTATATTATTAATATTAAAAGATTTTGGGTGTGGGGGGAATTTTATTTTTATATACATATATACTGTTGATTTTTTTTTGTTTTATTTTCTCAAACGAATTGCAATTTCATAATTTAAAAATTGACGAGATTTAGTATTTATTTATAAATGTGATAATTAACTATACATATTGTAATTATTTCTTTTACATTTATATTCTATCCTGAGGGTCTACGGTTCTCCCGGTCTATTGCTCCTTCGATAAAGATCGTAATTGTGAAAAGACCTAATGGAAAAAAACCAAGCGTGCCTAAAATGTAATCCGAAAGTATGGTTTGTAGTTTAATAACTATGGTTTTTAGTTTAATAACGAGCTAATATAAAATAGTTTTATGATTGCAGTATATTACGAATTTACGATAGACCCAGTAAGAAATACCCTTCATTTCATTGTGAATATCAACGACACATCTTGAGACGTCCGTCCGTCAATCCGTCAATGTCAATGATTATATAACTGTACGGAATCAACAAACATATGATTTAGTGGAATAAGAAACAGAGTAGTGAACGTCTTTAATGAACATGCAAATTAAGAGGGTACCCAAAATAGATCCCTCGGGAACTCCTAAGCGAATAGAAGCCGATTAGAAATCTGGTCACCAAAAGAGACAATCTGAACACAAAAACTTAAATTAGTTAAATAGCATCTAATTATAGATTCGAAACTAATTCGAATTCGAAATCGTGTAATATAATCAGGACCGCACCAGCTACTATATGAACATTCTGAAGTACGATTGAAACGAAACCCATGTTTTTGTTTAATATAGCATGTAAGTAACCCACCATACCACGGAGCTTGAAATAATTTTGTCGACAACTCTGGTATACATAAAAAAATAATTCTGTTTGACTAATTCTGTATGATATTTGAGAACAGTTTGATTGAATTAATTGTATTTTATAAAAATTCGAAACTTTTTTGGTATAAAAAATTAATTTTTCTTTGTCTTTAAGTTTTTTTATCTCGTTTAGATATAGGAAAAATTCAACTTTAATGAACATCCAGCAAAATCACATCACAAAACTCAAATGCAAAATAACATTTTGAATGCATCGTGTGGTAAACCAAAAGGAAAATATACTTTTAGAAAGATCATTTTCAAAATTGAAAATAATTAAACGATAATGGAAAAATTCAATGGCCAACGGAACGTTTACAAAATCTATCTCTATTATTTGGAATAGAAGTAACCACACAGCCAAAAATATCGAAATAAAAGAGGTTATCAGAGATTTTGCACTTTGAAAATTTCAATGCTTAATAAGTTTTATAGAAAGTTTATATTCTTTGTAGTTTGTAAGCGTCCGAATAATTTATTAGTTTTTTATTTGGGGGGGAGTAACAAATTTGAGTTACGCCAGGGCCTGTCACATACTAAAACTACCGTAAGTAGTTATATCATAACGGAAACGCCTTCCGAAATCCCGTTTTATTGCATGCACATTTGGATAAAAAAACTAAAGTTTCATTTTTCTTGCAACAAAAGTGTAAAAAAGTTCCAAAACGTTAATAAAAACATTTTTTTACTTAAATAGTTGTAGAATTGGCAATCGATTTATCATGGGTTAATTGGAAGTTGTATGAACTTTTATTGTAAGCCGATTTTCTGAATTGAATTGAAAGGTGACAGAGAAGTGTATAGGCAATGATGTATATTACTTTGAAAAGTGTATAGGCAATGATGGATAAAATATTTATTCTTTTTCAACTCAAAAAAATGTCTTGTTTGTAGTTTGAAAACGGCAATTTGATATTCACACACATGATAGATTTATATATAGTAGTTTGTTAAACGTCATATATATAAGGACTTTTTATGATTTTTATTTCTATTTTGTTTTTCCTGAATGATTATATTATATATATATATTTTTTTAATATAAATCTTATAATATTAACAACAAATACTAAATATATGTATATAAATATAAAACATACTTGAAATTATGACTCTATATACTCTCCATATATTTCTAAAACTCATATAAATATATCCTAAATAAATATTAATATAAAAATATAAATCGATTCGAATAGTATATAGTATGTATGAAATGTATACGTATATACTATGTTGATGATGTGTACAAACATCCATATAAATATATATCAAATGCCTTGAAAATGAACATAAACAAAAAGCAATATTCAACGATTTGATCTGAATGTTGGATGATGGATAAATTAGTAAAGTGTATTGACATGAAAATCTTAATAAATCAATATATAAGTAAATATAATTGATGTGAATTTATGTTTAATATAACTATATCTGTATATATTCTTTCTAAATCCATCCTATAATGTACCGATAACACAATAGAGAAATTATGAACAGTGGTAAAATGCGTATGTATGCGTACGAACCCCTTAGATTAACAATAAATATATGTCAATTACAAAATAATAACCTTTATTGGATTAAAAATAAATTACTACACTATGTATACCTACTATAAATAGTTTATGAAGATGACCAAATGTTTAAAACCTCCAAATATCATTCCAAATTAAATTAAAATATTTTTAATTATATCTTCTATGGTTTGATTATGATTCTAATTCTATTAGTTAAAAAACAAATTATAGTGTATTTTAATTCACTATTGTAATATGATTGGATCGTTCACGGATAATGCGCTGTAGCTTCCTCAAAAGTATCGGCGGTTTCCGCTGAAAATTTTTTGTGGACATATTCACTTTATATCGTTATCATTCTTCGAGTCGTGTTACGAGATAAAAGTGTAAGCCACATATTTTGTCGTCGTTTGTTGAAAATGTCATGTTTTCTACCGCATAGAAAAATCTGATTTAGGTTTGTTCTTACTGTTTCATGGGAATAAAACACTGCTGGTACTGAAAGTCATTGAACTCTTGTAGAAGCTATAATGCTGAACATTCTGTGCATGAAAGTTATTTTGCAGAAAGTGGAAGTGATTTAAATGTGATAATTTTGAACTAAAATAGGCTACAGAACGTGGAAAATTACCTACAATGTTTAAAGATTCGGAATTGCAACCATATTATTGGATGAAGACTCTATATGCACAATCGCAACAACAACAACTGGCAGATTCATTCTTAAGCAAAATTCTGTTTAGTTTCCCTAAAGAAATTTGGTTGTTGTTAAAAAAAAATAGGGAGGTTCGCCGGATGCAGTCAAGAACTTTTTGAAAATTGTTTGCTTTTTTAACCTTTTTTGGATATGGAGGCTTCGCTGGCGGAATCTTGTGGGGATGAATATTTTTAAGGATGACACGTCCAGACGCTGCCTTGAAGATGAAGGAACGGCTGCGAACATTGTATACAAATGTCCGTGGCTTTAGAGAGCATATACGGATGGGGGTGACAGAAAGGTCGTCCGTTTCTTTCTGAGGAAGAGTTCGGACGGATTTCCTTCAAAGAAATGCTTGATGAAATAACGCGGGACACAATATTCGATGAACAGTCTTGGAGACCGGAGTGGAAAGTCTGATTCGAAAATACCGCAAGTCGAAGAAGGGGTTTTAGTCAGTAAAAATCTGACACGCGCCTTCCGGGTAATCTTTTGAAGAATTTCCCCTCCTTCGTTAAAAAAAACCTTTCTGCGATCTTGTGAGTTTGCCCTTAATACGTTTGTAACATTTTATAATTGGGACATGGGGGTTCAGGAGAAGGGATAGATGGGGGGGTTAAGGAACGATTTTTGGATGAAAACCAATTTCTTTCTTTCCGCCGGACTTGAAAGAGCTTCTTAACCGATCTAAAAACATATTTTTCTGCAATACATTCGAGAATCACGGAGTTCATGCCCGTATAGATGTGCGAATTCGGTCGAGCAATTTCTTATTTAATGTGTTTTTTATTTGTTTAGTTGGTTTGATTTTCGTTTTTTCTGTGGAAAACCAACCCGAACATAAAAAAATAAAGTTGATCTCGTGTTTTTTTCACGTTTGAACGTCAAAGATCTGAAATCTCATTTAAAAAACTAAAGGAAATTCTTTATATAATTATAATTTCAAAAACTTTCATATCCTTAATTTCTATATAAATAGTTATTGTATGATGAATTTCTTGCTTAATATCTATAATAAAAATACAAATATTTTGATTAAGTTTAATTTGTGGATTTGAGAGAATTATTTATATTATAATTAACGAAAAATAATTTTTTTTTAGAACGTATAGTTCCAACATTTAATATATGAAATTTTATGATACAACTTCATATATACTTGTATATAAATTTAAAACAAACGAAAAATTTATTATTTATTATATACACACTTAATTTGTAAATGTACTTTAACTAATTTAAAAGTTTTTTCGTCTCCATTTTTTTTTTCTTTTGATAATTATAAGATAAGGAAATAACATTATTAAAAAAAAAAAACATATATGAGAATTACATATACAATTTTTATATATACAATATAGAATATAGATATAGATAAATATTTTATACAATGATTCTATAATAATGATTATGTGTGTTCTATAGCTACGACTATTCTGGATAGAGCTCAAAATATCATTTTCATTTTTATACTCGCAGCCCGGACATGTATTTCTATATATATATTATATATAATTATATACATTTCTGTATCTATATACATATGTAAATTAACGTGTGGGTGAAAAAGCTACTGTATATTTATATATTACATTTTTTGTATGGGCGTAAATATATATATATATAGAACATATAGGGGGTGTTTAACGGATGAGAAACGCCCGTTCTCATATTCTATTTTTGTATAATATTATATCAAAAAAAAAAAAAATAACATAATCAGTTATTTATTCCTTTAGTAAATAAATCTCACTATAAATATATGTATACAAAATAATGAATTGTAAAAAATATCATTTTTTTTTTATTATATTTATTACAGTTATTAATCTAAAATCCTTTAAAATTTAAACAAAAAAAAAAAGAAAGAAAAAAATATACTTAAGAAGAATGATTAACAATTTACTGATGATTTAATAGCATGTTTGAAAGAAACAAAAACAAAAAAAAACAGGACTATTATAAGCATGTAATATAATAATTTTATATATTTATTAGTTTTTAAAAGTTTTTTATTTTCATATACGTACTTCAAATAAATGCTGCAATTAAAATAAAAGTAAGCATGTCCGCATCTGCTATGTGAACAGACTTGATAACATTCCCACAGGGTGATTAATTTGCGAGAATCATTTGATAGCTAATTAAATGCTCTAAAAACTTTGCTTACCGATCAATAAATTCGAGGTTGTAGAATAAATTCTATAGTAATAATCTAAAAATTTGAAAATTTATCATTAATTTTTGTATGCGGAAACCCCTTATAATAAGATTATTGTAAATTCGGAAAATTCCGTTTATTTTATTTATAAGTTTCATCCAGCTTAAAATCAATATACCTTTTCTTCACCATTAAAAAAAATTGAAATGATTAGAGATTGATTTTTATTATATTATATAGTTCAAAACATTATTACATTATTATATTATTAAATTTTAAATTGGATAAATTATAAAGAATTTCCTATAGCAAATTTTTTGCTCAGAATTGGATTAAGAAAATGATAAAGATTTATGAATAGGAAATTCTATACACATTTTTTTAATAATTTCCTATAATTTCCTTACTGATCAACCACATAGGACGCGTACGACGGCGACGGCAGCCGTCCAACCGTGGACCCAAATATTACAAACCACAATGAGCCGTGACGTATTTATTTATTCATAAGTTGATGAAACTTTTTTTATTCTATTTTTCCCTTTTGTCCCCACCGATCCGCGTATAATTTAGAAAATAGAAATCATACAGCGGCAAGCCGCGTTTGAAATGGGTGAGTATATTGATTTCAATGTTTTCTAAAATAAAGAGAGAGCCGTCGTCCGTCGTAAGCGTCCTATGTGGTTGATCAGTTAAGAGAATTATACAGAGAATTTCCATATGAAAATTATATACAGAAATTCACTAAGAAAACTCTACAGAATTTCCCTTAGAATATCACCTCTAGAATTTCTGTAAGAAAACAAATAACAGAATTTCGTTTACAAAATACGCAGAATTTCCTTAAAAAAGTTATGAAATGAATTTCCGTTAGAAAATTATACCGGATTTCCAATAGAAAATTATACCGGATTTCCTATAACCATAATTATACAAAGTTTCATTGAGAAAACTATCCAGAATTTTATTAACAAAAATTTGCAAAATTTCGTTTAGAAAATCTTCTTTAAGTATAGTTTCCTATAGAAACTTATAAGGGAATTTCCAATAGAAAATTATACCGAATTTCCTATAGAAAATTATATCGAATCGAATTTCCTATAGAAAATTATATCGAATTGCCTATAGAAAATTATATCGAAGCGAATTTACGAAAATACGGTCATAATAAGACAGTAAAATTCTAGTTAATTTACTAGCGCTGTCGGACGGTTACGTGAAGACATTATATAGTTACGGTGTAGAAACCCTATGCATGCTGGTTAATTATAGATAACAATGTTACTTCGGTAAAATCATAACGTAATAATTATCTCGTATTTGCATGGGTTCATATACAAGTAAATTAGCAATAAAATAATTACTTAGGTATTAACAAAAACTCAGCAAAAACTCAGCAAAACCACTGTCGTTGCGACGTGTGAAGACCGTTGTGTTAACGCGTCCTTTTGCAATAATTAAAATGTTTTAAATGGTATTTTCCATCGCAAGTTACACCTTTTGTCCACCTTTCAGGCAATTTGTGGATACCACACAAAAAAAATGGTTCTAACTTTGATAAAAACCAGTCAGAGACCCAATTTTCGAGTTCTTAAGACTTTTGAAGTGCAGATCCTTAAGGGCGTGATCCATCGATGAAAACAAATGGTGATCTGAAGGAGCCAAGTCTGGTGAATATAAGCCGCATGCGATAAAACTTGCCAGTTAAGCGTTTCTAACGTTTCTTGCTTTGTGTGATGGTGGATTGTCATGAAGGAAAATTACCTTGTGTTGTATCTTTTGATCGATTAGTATTAACAGTTTCACCAGGTTTTAGAAGCTCGGGGTACGCCACACCTTTCTGATCCCACCAAACACAAAGCAATATCTTCTTGCCGAAGCGATTTGGAAACCCATGATTTTTTGCGTTTCGAATTCTCAAAACAAATCCACTTTTCATTACCATAGTCACGATTCAATGCAAAAAAGATTTCCTTTTGTACCGTTGAAGGTGCATTTCACAGGTGGGTTTTACGATTTTCTTGTTGCCTGTACAGTCAATTCATGTGGCACCCACTTTCCTTCCTTTCGGATCTTTCCCATTGCTTTCAAGCGATCGGAAACGGTTTGTTGAGCAACTCCTAGTTGTTCTGCAAGTTGTTGTTGCATTTGCGTGTCGTCTTCATCCAATAGAGACTGCAATTCGTTGTCGTCAAACTTTTTCGGCTGTCCGGGCGCTCGGGTAAACATTAACCCGTAAACCTGGTAACCGTTTTTACAGTAAATGTGGATGTTTGGGCTGTTTGGGAAGTTATAAAATAAGTTTTTCTTTATGAAAATTGTACAAAATTACTTTTAGAAAATGATACGAAAAATTTCCTAAAAAATATTATACACAAAATTTCAGAAAATAATAATGAAAATGTGCACACAAAACAGAATTTTGTTAAAATTAATAAAAATAAAATTTCCCTTGCAAATTTTCTTAATAAAATTATACGGAATTTCATCATGAAAATGGGACAGAATTTCCTAACTGTACAAATAAATAAATAATAGAATAGAATTGTATAGATAATATCTTAAGTCTTAGAATTGTACAGAATTCTACAGAAATTTTTTTCTTCACATAAACATAAAGCAATCTGTAAAGAGATTAAATTTATATATAATTTTGTTAAAATGTATAAAAATTATAAAATAAACAGCAACTAAAAAAAAATCGATAAAAATTCAAATGGAAAAGTATTATCCAAAAGATTCTTATTCAACCAGTACTTCCAGTACGATTAATAAATTAATAAATATTTTTATTAAAAACAATCCGCAATCAGCATTAGAAATTTGTTTTCCCTTAATCACATTGCTATCGATAACCATTTGGATATTATATAAAAAATTAAATAAAAATAAAAAAATTAAAATCAATGAAATTAATATGAAATTAAAACAAATCAATGAAGTAATTTTATTAGCTAATCGTATTCATGATAAAGGTCAACAATTATAATGTATGTGGGATTTATCTTTGCGCATATGGGTTCTAAATTCACAATAAAATCCAATAAATTTTTAATCAATAATGTATATGGAATTGAAACGGAATATTATAAATTTTACTAATTAAACAAAAACAAAAATATTGTTAGTTTTATTATAATTAAATATTAATTAAAAAAAAATAAATAAATATAAAATAAATACACACATGTAGAAAATTATTACAATGATTGATAACAAACTGTAGTGCCATCCGATAAAACGGCAAAGATTATGGAAGGTATCCCCCCATTCACTACATCCGGTAAAATTTCTTGTATTTTACCATAAATACCCTTAGAATTGAATTCAAAAATATCATAAATTTTTGAACAATCCCGAAAATAATTAATTTTTGTAAAAGCCCATTTTGTTTTAATAATATTTGAATTACTATCATTGATAATATTTTTATTTTCCACAAAAACTCCATCATCGACTTTATTAAATTCTTCCGGATGATTTAAACTCGAACGATCATCATCATCATCATCATCATCATCATCATCATCATCATCATCATCACCGTTCATATTAAATTCAGTATTTACCATTCCGGAATTGATTGTTGAATTTGAATAACTACAGTTGTTACTTTCAATCAACGACGATGATTTTTTGTTACAAACATTAATTAGATTTAATTGATCAACGGCAGAATGTTGATTAATTAACGACGATACTGTTTCTGGATCTCCATCGGACGATGGAGATGTGGTTGACAAATTTTCCTTTTTTATTGATAAATTGGAGAATTTTGGTGATAAAATCGCATCAGTTAATTTCGTATAAGATGTCGAATGTTCAACAAGATTCGATGATCTTAAACGATATAAAACCCCGTCAATACTTGATAATAAAATATCATCTGGATATGGTCCAAATATACATCTTGGTAAAATTGACATTTGTTTTATAAACGCATGAGATGCATCTTTAAAATGTTCCATTATGAAAAATAAATTTTGAGATAATACAAAAATAAAAAGAAAAATTAATTCTAACAATTTTTAATATTTATATAGATTTAATTGCTTTGTGATGAGCAGCTACTTTTGGTTTTACAAACAAACAAAAAAAAAACATATTAAATCACAGAAATTGTTTTATGGTCAATTTCTACGAAAACCCGTACGAAGTAATTTCCAAACGAAAGGATACCCCAAACTGACGGGAAGACTATACAATTGATGCCCTAAGAGTTGGGTATTGTCCCGCGCGCGCACTACTTTAGAATCTCAATGTTTACTTAAATACACTCAATATATCTGGAGGACTTGATTGGATTATGATAATGTTACGGGGAAATTTCGTAGACACACCCTCACAATCGTCTTATTGGCAGAGGATCTTCGAGTGAAATAGCGATCATGTAAGCAAACAACTTGAATTCGCACAATTAACGCAAAAGGCAGTTGGCGAATATAATATTATGTTCTGTAAGGAAGACAAGGGGTCTGTCCACCAGTGTTAAGTCCACCAGTGTTAAGTACCAGGGTTTCCATTTGGACTATAGAGACTAACCTGGCGGTATCATATGGAGGAGAATATCCCAGAGAGCGACGACAGAGGGTACGACATCAACTACCCGTTGCGGACGGCGGTTTGGGGATCTCGGCAAAGTCAATATTCTGGATCTATACAATGATGGTATAAGACCGATAGTAGTTTAGGCATACAATTTTATGGTGGGATAGATGAGCGACCAAAAGTAGCGTAACGCGATCGATTAGCTCGATCGAATACTACTGGAGCTTTTACGGCACCACGCCGATCATAGTCATGGAAACATTGCCGCGGGCAGCAGTGAATACGACACTCAGGATCACCCGAAACCCCGGAAGTTGGGTCGGAATCGATAACAATATTCAAGTACTAATGAAGAAATGGAGGAAAAAGGGAGGTCCGACGTTTTATTCGACGGAACTTTTTCTTTGATTTGTACTGCCATATTAAAATTGATGAACATGTCTCGCAGGATACCAGGCGAAGTTGATGGCCATAATTCACACGGAACTCTAGACCACATTCAATGGAACCGAGTGAACAGAAAGGAATCTTTTTATTGTAAAAAGAGGTACGATATATGGTGTATGAAAGGTGATATATTTGATTCATCCCTGGTACTAGCGAAGTGAATACCGGCTCTAAATGGGCTTGGGTTTAAGGGGTGCAATGGAATCCACGGGAATGTAATGGAGGGAGGCTTTATGGCTAAGAAGTGTACATCACTTTTTTTTCCTTTTGTTCTTTAACGAAAGTGGGGGAAATCTTTTATACTACGCGAAGGCTTGTTTCCACATTTTTCCGATTAAAACCCCTCCTTTGATTGCTATCTTCCCGAATTATGGTACGTCTATTAGGTTTGTGTTACCAGAACCATACATTGTAATTAGTAAGAGCATGGCAAAGGAATAGACCTAGTTAGAAATGTATTATTTCCGATTATTATCAGAAACTATAGAACGAAGTAACAGAACTCGATATTCTCAGAATGTTCTCAGCTGGACATGGAGGCTCACGGGGTCATACCTTTTAAGGATGAACATTGCCAAGGAAGATTCGTACAGGCTCTGTCTTGAGAACGAAGAAACGGTTATGCACATTGTTTCCGGCTTTAAAGGTGATTCGGATGAGGGTGGAAGTACATTTATTCCTTGCTGACGAAGACTTGGGGCGGATTTCCCTCAAAGAGATGCTTGAGTTAACGAGGAAATTTGGAAAACGATAAGTGGCAAATCGACGGTAGGTATCAATCAGAAGGTACGCAAAAAGGTGCCCAAAACACACAGATTTTTTAATAAAAGACTGAGGAAAGTATTCACTTGAGAGATAGTGGAAAGGGGATATCCGTGTTCCGGTCGGATGGATGTAATAAGCCGTCTCGGAATGTGTGAATAAAAAAGTTTGGAATCCGTTGACGTCATGATTTTCGGAAACAATGGTATTAGTGCGTAAGAATCTGACCTCTGGTATTATATTGAAGATTTTCTATCCTTTGTTTAAATATAAAATTAATTAATTAATAAAAATCAAAAGGGCGCAAATTTATAAAATCATTTTAATTTTTTTAACACTTAAAATAAATATATAATTCAATTTTTCTCATTTAATTCTCTTTATTTTGTGTTCAATCTTTCAAAAATACAAATATAAAGTAAAATTACAATATAATTATAGTAATACAAATCAAAAAAGTTTATAATTAATCATACGTTTCAAAAGTTTAACGTAAATAAATCTATTAAATATTATTATTATTATTATTATTATTAAATTATTATTATTATTATTATTAATTTATCCACGTTCGCTACTAACATTTCGTTTCGATTTTTTTGCTTCATATCGTTTTTTATCATCTCTTTTGTCATCATCTTCATTGTATTTTTTCTTATAATCGTCCGCGTTATCATCGTCGTGATATGCACGTTTATTTCCTTTCCTATCTGAATGCTGCTCTGAATGTGAACTGTGTTGTTTTCTATCCCTTACATTACGATTATCTTCATCTGAATTTCGTTTACCACGATGATGTGCATCATCATCTGTATTCCTGCTTCTGGACGATTTATATTTATCTTTTCTTCTATCATCACGTTCACTATCCCGTTCCCGATTCGTTCTTCTATCCGATCTATCTTTTTCTTCGTAATTACTATGATTCCTTCTACTATCGCTATCCTGATCACGTCGATCATTTCTTTTATTACGATCATTTTTATCATAATCATCGCCATCATCATTTTTATTAATATTTTTTGATTCATTTTCCGTACGTGTTGATTTACTACGATGATTTTCATTATCTTTTTTATTATCATGCAATTCTTTATCTTCTTTTTTTTGTTTATGCCTATCATTTGAATTGTTATCATTTAATCGTTGTTGTTTCTTGTTCTTGTTCTTCTTTTTCTTTTTTTTCTCTGGTGAATCATCCTGTTTTTTATGTTTTTTTTTATTTTTTGACTTTGATAATTCTTTTGATGAATTTGATGAAGAAGAATTATTGGAATCATTGCTACTATCACTACTGTCACTGCTACTCTCACTGTCACTACTACTGTCGCTGCTACTGTCACTGCTACTACTGCTGCTGCTTCCACTACTACTATCGCTGCTACTGCTGCTGCTGCTGCCGCTACCACTACCATCCACATCCAATTGTATAACCTTAGTTTCTGTAACAATGGGTGTCATTAATTTTGGAGCATTTTTTAAATGTTCACGAAGTTCATCGGTTAATCCGCCCAAACCAATTGATGTGAAAAAATTTATTGCAAATCTTGTATTCCTTGGATTATCCCGTGGAAATAAACCGCTAAATGATTGTTGTATCGTGGAATCCTTAAGACGACCATTTAATTTACCCAATCCCATATATTCGGCGAGCTCTTGAAATAGAATTTTTATAAATATACGACTTGAACTGGTTGTATCCTCTTCGTTTAATCGAATGCATTCCATAACATCCCAACCAATGGCATCGGTAAACAATAGATGAGCAAAAAATTTACTGACATTACGTAAACGATTGGTGTCCAATCGATGAGTCGTCGTGTACGTATCACGAAAAATCTCCTCAAACGGTGGTATATAAATCTTATTAATCATACAAAAACGTTGTGCCAATAATCCATAAAATTTTTCATATGTCCGTTGTTCCGCACAACAATCCAAAAACATATGACACAATTCCATTTCCTGGCCCGGTTTCAATTGCATTTTCATTAATTTATGGGCGCATTCTTCATAGTCCAAACTTGAATGTATCGTTAAATAGATTGTACGACGTAATGCAACTAAATTCGTTTCCGTTTGATCGATAATCAATTGTTGTTTTTCATTTTTTGCATCTTCATCTTCTTCTTCTTCCTCGTCATCATCATCATCGTCGTCCGAATCACCGTCGCCGCTGCCTGAATCAGAATCATCACTACCCAATAATTCTTTACTTAAACCTTTATATTTATCTTCATTACTTTCATATTCAGCATCGAATTTAAAAACATCTAAAATTGGGAAAGAAAAAAAAAAAATAAATAAATTAATATAAATAAAAGAAACGCTGCCAGGAGCTGTGCCTCGATAGGATGGGATCAAAAAAATTTTATACATTTTTTATCAAACCTCAAAGTCCAAAATTGATCAATTGGTTAGAAACAGAACATATATCTAAAATCATCCGTTGGATTTGAATGGAAGTTCCTCCTGGGCAAAAAAAAATGGGAAAGGGAATGTAATTTTTTGTATTGGCTACCAAATCCCTGTACACAAAATAATTCAAGCAAATCTCTTCAAACCTCATTGAGATATACAACCCACAAAATGGACGGAAAATTTGAAAGGGAAGCGGTAAAAATTATAAATCAAATTATTGAACTCACTCAATACATCTTCGGCATCCGTTACATCGTCTAGCGTTACCAAATGTGTAAATTGATCGTCTTCTTCGACCAATTCCAATGTTTCCAAAACAGCAATATGATCTTTAAATCCATCTTTACGCACCTGAAATATAACCTCAATCATATACTGAACACGTATATCCAATTTTCCTTCGTGCAATATATTCTTTAACATTTCAAATATGGCATTGATACCCTTCGACGAAACTTCCGTTAATTTCATACCACATTCCTTTAGGAAACCGATGGCCACCTCAACCGAATCGTCCGTTGGCGTTTCCACCAATAATGTTAATATTTCTAATGCAATAATTTCGTGACACACCCGTTGATTGATCAAATGGGCAATGAAACGTGACGATGACATACATACAATTTTATCGTTACGCCGGAAGCCACGTTTAAATGAAATAATTAAACGTTTCAATAACAATTCACCGATATTTGGAAATTTTGAATTAATAACCGAAACTAAGGCAGCATAAACATGGGTAAATGTTGGTGATGCCGCCTGTGCCTGAATTATTGAACGGCTCAAGAGGCCACGACCTCTGATAATATTCTCCTTTATTAATTCTCTCGTAATTATACCAATATTATCAACATTCACCTTATTTATATAACCATGTATGGATTTTTTAAGCGCTTCCCAGGCAATACGTTGATAGGCGGCCGATGTTTTATCAGTTATTTCCGCTTGCAATAAACGTAATTTAGCCGGTGGTATGTAAGCGCCACCGGTACGTGATGTTAATAAATCAACGGTTCGCTGTTGTTTTCGTGTAATCACCTCGGGATTCTCAGATGATGATGATGGTTTATCTTTTACATCTTGTTTATCCATTCTGGTATCAGACCTGCTATCGGCATTGTTACGGTTATATTTATCCGATTGATTGCGATCATCTGATTTCCTATAACGATCGTTCTTATGATGATTATAATAATTGTTATTGGGAGATCGAGAACGTGATCGTCTTCTATTTTTACTATATTCAGTTGTTTTTCTATGATATCTATCACGAGAATTACTTCTTGATCGATGTCGTCTTGTAAGACTTTTACTACGACTTCGGCTTCGACGTCTTTTACGTTCTGTTTCTTTTTTATTTTGATTTTCCGTTAAAGTTTTATCAACTTTACTTTCAACACTCTCATCATTACGAACATCATTTTCATTGGTTGTTGAAGCTTGTTGGTCAGTTTTATCAATGCGGTTAGATTTTACGGTAGTATCAACAGCGTCTACCACCACCGGTTTTTCTTCTACCACTACGTTTTCTTTATCATTGTTGACTTTTCGTTGATTTAATTTTAGGGCCACTATTTTTTCAGGTGATGATTCTTCTTCTTCCGGTGATTGTTGCTCTTCCGGCGATCGTTTCTCTTCGGGTGATGGTGGTTCTTCAGATGATGCATGTCCTTCTGATGAAGATTGTTTTTCTGGTGATTGTTTTACTGGTGATTGTTTTTCTGGTGATTCTTTTTCTTCCGGTGATTGTACCTTATCGTGAGAACGTTGCTCTTCCGATGATTGTTGCTCGTCAGACGAACTTTCCCCTTCCGTCCGAGACCGTTTTTCTTCCGTTGATCGTTCCAAGTTACCCGTTGCCGGTGATTCTACTTTTTTATTTGGTTTTTCAGATACAGCCACAATATCCGCCGATTTAATTTCATCTATCACGGCCTCGTGATGGCGTTCCGGAGATTCATCACTGGATGATGCCGCTGACTTATCAGAATCGGAACGAGATTCTGAATCGGAATCAGAATCTGATGATGTTCCATTTGATGACGAAGCTGATGATGATGATGGTGATGATGATTCATTTTTTTCATCATCACTATCGTTGATTTCGTCGTCGGTCATTATTTTGTTTTTTTTTTTTTTGTCAACTCAACAGAAAACGACTCTGTGCACAAACAAATTTATTGCTACTTTAAAAATAAAATTGAAATTTCAACAACGTTTTTTTGTAAATTATACAAATTTTAAATTATATATATTTTATTTATGAATTATTAATTAATTAATTCTCAATTTATATGTTTTAAAATTAAAAATTAAAAGCCAACCAAACGCACACAAAATAAAAACAACATTAAAAAAATAACAACGAAAATGAAAGCCGAATGGAAATTGGAAAAAAATATGTAAACGTTCAAATAAAATAAAAATTTTCACTTTTAGAGGTTATGTGTTATTTTCAATAACGCAACAAATGTCATCAATTGAATACGTTAAAATGCGGTCAATAATAACGCGTTGAAAAAAAACATTTACGTAAATTAAAGCATTGAATTATTTGAAAACAATTAAATTGATTTTTTTTGTTTGTTTTGGTTTTTTTGTGGCTGTAGAGACTAGAGATACAATAAAAATTCCACATTAATAATTAATTATTATTCAGAAATTATGGATTTTTTGATTTATTATCATTAAGAATTAAGAATTTATATGTTTTAATGAAAAAAAAAGTAATATGGCACCAAAAAATTATGTAATACCAATACCACCGAATGATGGTAAGATGTTTCCGGGAAGATCCGCATTTCTTAAAAGAAATCAAGAACATATTCAACGAAGTGCGAATTCGGCCGCATTATTGAGATCAATAAATGGTAAAATAAATACCATTATACATAATCAAACAACGAATACTAATGAATTGGTATTATTATAAATGTCTATGCTATAAAAGCGAGTTTCTATAATTATTCAATTTTGATATTTTTTTCCTTTACAGCCCAATAGAAATTCAATTGAATTTTGTGTAAATTCAGTAAAAAAAGAACCCGTCGAAGAAACTGAATTTTATGATAGTAACACTATCTTGAACGTAAATCAAATTAATGTAATGCATAAAGTAAAAGTAATTCTGAAATTTTTCGTATTTATTATAATGTAATTTTTATATTTTCAAATTCTATATACAGCATGTTACGAATGTACCCATTAAATTAGAAAGAAATGACAATACTTTAATAATTCCAATTCCAATTAATAAAGATCAAACACTACAAAAAACCGTTGTTAAACCAAAAACCATTAAAAATGCACGTAAAATCAATCGTAGAATAAATGCAAATACATCGAACAATAAAAAATCCAATTATTTGAAAAATGTGCATACCAAAAAATCTAAATCAATTAAAGAATTAAAACCCG
Source organism: Dilophus febrilis (assembly GCA_958336335.1). Classification (NCBI taxonomy): domain Eukaryota; kingdom Metazoa; phylum Arthropoda; class Insecta; order Diptera; family Bibionidae; genus Dilophus; species Dilophus febrilis. The sequence goes on from OY284471.1 coordinate 34,463,863, forward strand.
GCTGTGACGGATCATTCCAAAATCGACGACTCAAACGATGTAAAACTGCATTAAAATCAAATAAACCAATACAAATACGGCAAATTAATAAAAAATTGAGAGAAAAGACAAAGATTAAGAAAGTTCCACAAATAAATTACTATAATCTTCGTCATAAAACATTGAAATCCTCATCAAAAACATCAGCTGCAACATGTAAAATTCCCAAAATTCCAACAAACACAACGAAAAAAATGCCAAATAAACGTAAAATTAAATGCGAATCAAATAATAATAAAAATAATAATGATAAAAATTATGAATTGATACGTAAAAAGGCCCACGAACGTTATTTGGCACGTAAACATGCGGGAAAATTAAAATCCATAAATGAAATGACCCCGTGGGAAGTTCAACGTCAACGATATAAATGGCGTTTGAGTGCATCAAGATATTTTGCAAAAAATCAAATTGAAAAAATGATTGGCGATGACCATCCATCAAAAGAGAACCCTAATTTAATTCGTCATCAAGCGGCTATTAAGAAATCCGGATCATCGTCATTAAGAAATCCAGAGAAATTCGCCATAGATAATATTAATTCTTTAACTGTCGCCGGCGGTGGTCACCAACAAAAACCCACCACTTCTACTAATACTAGGCAATTAAATAGTCACATTCTGGGGATTGCCTATCAAAAGATGAAACAACAAGAAAAAGAATTGTGTAAATTACGAAATGAAATTGAACGGCTAAAATGCACCATACAAAAATTACAACAATAATTAATTTTTTATGTAAAAAAATCACTAATTTTTTGCACCTTTTATTGTATTTTTTAATTAATGTTCCAAAAATATACCAAAGAATATAGGAGCGAATTTCATTAGCACTAGGAACGGAAATTTTGCTTTATATGCAATATATTTTTATATTTATAAAACTTTGCAATGTTTTTTTGTTTTTTTTTTTTTGTGAATTTTTGCACATATTTAATTATTTATTAATTAATTTTTAGAATAATAATTAAAAAAACATTTTAAAAACGAAAAAAAAACATTTAAATTTAAATAACAAAAACTAAAAAAAAAATTTACATTATCGATGTTTTGATAAACACGAAATAAAACTATCAAATAAATTACAAAAAAAAATCATCTTACATACGAAATTCAACGTATTTCTGATGATGTGGCAACGTCTCAAAATGACTGCACCTTGTTAAATGCGCAGCAATAAATGCAAAAATTGCATTGACGATCGCCATATTGAAACTTTCCAATTTCCTTCCAGTAAAAAAAAAAAAAAAGAAAAAATCATTTGTCTGCCATTTTTCTTTTATCATTATCATCATTTTTTTTTTATTCTTCTGTATATCTGCTAATTTTTTTGGACGTCGGGGATTGACTTTGTATAAAAAAAATTAAATTCATGTTCTTCATAACGTTTTGATGTTGAACGAAAAAAAAAAAAACTTTAATTTTTATATAAAATAAATTAAATAATTTTAAAACTTAAGGAAATATAAGTGAATAGTGTTTTTTTTTATCGTTTTAAAAAAAAAAGTGTATTATTATTACACCCACCCACCCACTAACACACACACACACACACATTCAAACAAACCATTTTTTTTCTATTAACAAATACACCATATTTTTTTTTCTTTTATGTTGACCTGATAATTAAAAGAAAAAAAATTAGTTAAATCATATAAATTAATTCAATTAAATAAATAAAAAATAAAAATCAAATCTATTATCAGTGAAAAATTGGTTTTAATTTATTTTCTCAGTTTTATTTTATCATTTGTTTATTTGTTTTCTAATCAAAATTAACATTACTCATCATCATCATCATCATCATCATCACCGTCATCACAATCATCTACGTACGTTCTTTTATAAAGGAAAAAAAAAGTAAAGTGTTTTTTTTTTTTTTTATTTTGAAACAAAAGAATATATAAAAATTTAAAAGTGTGCGTGCGTGTGTTTTTTTTTTTTTTAATATTTTCCTATGTGTTTGAGATTTGTACAAGCAAAAGTTAAATAAAAAAGTGTAAAAACAAAAATTACGACGAAGAAGGAAAAAATTAAAGGTGCTAATATTATTTTGTTGTTGTCTTACGTATATGGACGAATACTATTGAAAATTATTAAATAAATACAAAAACAAAGAAAGAAAAAACGAATTTTAATAAGGTAATTTTATTTACATATATTTTTTTAATTGATAATCAGAAAAAAAAATGATTGATTTATTTGTTGTCATCATTAAAATTATTTATATATATATATAAGCACACGCATACACACCCAATGTGTTTTTACAGAGAAAAATATATTGAATTGTGTGAAAACGAAGGCGAACAAAATCGTACGAACACATACACACGCACACACACAAATACAATATAATTACAAATTAAACTTTCAATATGCGTCATTTTTTAGTAATTATTTTTTTTTAATATCACATAATTAATAATTTATTTTTATTTATTATTATATTTATATAAAAAGTGCATTTATTTTTTTTTTTTGCCCAATGATGTTCTATTGTTTGTTGTTTTAATTGTGTTTGTTTCCTTTCATTATTTATATTCGTTACACTTTACACAACACGCACTTTACAAAACATGTGATGTTATTTTTTTTTTCTCAATTGATGCATTATTTTCTGACCTATTCCTTTGCGTTTGACAAAAACTGGCCAAACCAATAAAAATGTTTATCCTATTTTTATTCAATTTTATTGTATTATTTATTACTGTGCTGATTTATCCGTCTGTGTCTGCCTTTATGATGATGATTGATTGATTGTTGATTGATGACACAATATTTATTTTTGCATTTTATAAAACTCTATGTTGCAATATAAAAAAAATGAAAGAAATGAAAGATGATAAAAATAACTTTATTTTGAATATCTACTTTTGAAAATCGCCCGTCAGGTTGCGTCACAAATCAGGATTTTCTAATAAAATAACCAATCTTTGACCCCCCCCCTATCTTCGGAAGGGGGGGTGACCGCCAAAAAATTATAACGGTTATTTTGTCTGTGCAACATAGGCTTTCGATTGCAGTTATCCCCAAGGTCCTAGCTCAAGGTCCGCTAAACTGTACTTCAGCCAAAAAAAGAAAACATAATTCCAAATGTTGTTGTTTTTTTCCAAAATGAACAACGCAACAACGTAATTATTTTGTATATACATTTAGCAATTGTTTTTTTTTTTGTTTTATTTTAATAAATTAATTTATTTATCAATATATTATATCGTAAATATTATTATATACATAACATATCGCTTATGTATCGTTATCTTTATGGAAATTATTTCTAAACGTACCAGCAGAGCAGATAGATATATAAAGTTAAAAAAAAAAATAGAAAACAAAACGAAATCCAATTTCAATATAATACAACAAAAAATAAAGACGCTGCCAGGCTAACAAAATTCACATACTCGTGGCCAGGTGGGTAAAGGGGGCTTAAATTTCCATCACCAATCAACTCCTCATAAAATTTTAATAAAAAATGTTGTGCCACAAACACTAATATAATCAAATTCATTCCCAAGAACACCATTGGATTTGTATAGGAACTCCTGGATGGGATGGGATTAGATAACATTTCCAAAATAAAAATTTTTCCATTTTTCATCAAACTTGCAGATCCAAAATTTCTAGTCCATTGGTTAGAAACAGAACGAGATATCTCTTACCATTCTCTTAGAGTTGTATGGGAGCTCCTGAATGAAATGGAATGAAAAATAAATTTCGGGAATCTAATTTTTTGCATTTGGTACAAAATTAGTGCATGCAAAATTTCAAATCAATTGGTCAAAGAAATAGAACGAGAAATCTCTATTCATCCCTTGGATTTGAATGTAAGCTACTGGGTGGGATGGGATTACGAAAATTACCGGGATATTAAAGTGTTTCCATTTTTCATCAAATCTCCAGATCCAAATTTTTTCTATTCAATCGGTTAGAAACAGAACAGAAATTACTTTAGGGTACTCTACGTGATAGCCTTTGGGATAACTTTTTAAGAAGATCGAAAGAATTTCTCAATTCGGAAAATTTAGCATTAGTTTATAGGTCTTTTATAAGACCACTTCTAGAGTACAATTCCTACATATGGGCTGGTGCACCAATTACTACCCTTCAGTTTAGTGACAGGATCCAAAAACACGCTATTTCGCTGATCAGAAATGAAACAATATCAAATTCCATTGAATCATTGGATCATAGACGATCAGCAGCTTCATTGTGCACATTTTATAGGTGTTATTACCATGAATGCTCTAATGAAATTTTAAAGCTAATTCCTGAGCAAATTAGCTTCTCTTATAATTCGAGAAATTCACAAAAGGCTCATTCATATTCTGTATCTATTAGTTTTTTTGCGAACAAACAGATTTGGAAATTCATTTTTTCCAAGAACAGCAAGATAATAGGAATATAGTCTCCCTGAACTAGTATTTCCCCCTATACTTTTGATTATCAGTTATTTAAATTAAACATTTCATCTTATCTAAAAACTAATCCACCTAAAGTGCAACTTGGACAATTGTTTGAAAACATATGAGTGATTTTTTCTTATTTTGTTTTAGTAAAAGTTTTTTTTATCTCATATGTTTGCTTTATTTTCAAAATTTCATAAATTAATCCACATATTATAATAGATTTACCACCTAAAATCACTTAAGTGTATTCAATGCATCTAAGGTTCATCACCTGATTAAGTGATTTCGTTACGGGCTCACGGCAATAGAATTCCGAGGTTTTACGGGCGCTAAACCGATTCTGCCGTAGTAACGAACAAAAAAATATATCTCAATAAAAAATAACTCACAGGATGGCCTGCAGGATACCCACGGGATAGCCTTTAGGATACCCTACTATCAGGTTGTGGTCTCATTGGGACCGTTTAAGACCGTAATAACCCATTGATTTAGAAGAATGAAACAATGTATATTTGGTAAAGAATTTTCACAAATATTTGCGTTTTGTTTTGTTGTAATTATTGATGTGTTTTTTAATATTGTCAAAACAACAATAAAATGCACATATCATGCATCTATAATGCTTCTGGGCTCAGCTCAACCATTTTCCTCTACAGTTTTTTTTAAATAAATATGCATATATATACTGCCTATCATGTTAATTGTCTTATATAAATGTAATAAACCACACGAAAATTTAAATATGTTATCTCATGGGAACCGTGTTTGAAAGCATAAAAGAGCACATTTAAATAAAGAAATAAATTAATATAATAAAATATAGACGTGTCAATGTTTTAGATTAACATAACCACATATATACATTCAGTACATGTGTCTTTTTAAATTAGTTTTGGAAACAAAATAAGTTTTTAGGAATCAGTTTTTTCACTTTCCACCGGCAATTTATCGATGAATTGGAACTTTTCTATCGAAAAAAAAACTAGAATAAAATTTTCAGTTTGCTTCCACACGCTCTCTCATAGTTGAATCCTGGAAAAACATGATTGTGATCCACCTGCTTTCATTCACTCCCATTGAAATCCAATTGTGTTCTTGGGAATGAATTTGAATAAATGTGTATGTGTGGCACATCTTTTCATATTAAAGTTTTTATGAGGCATTGATTGGCGATAATAATGTAACCATAAAACAGTCTCATACCGTGTTTGAATCAATATACAGGTATCATTTTCGGAGATATTAAATAAAAACTATCATTACATTTCTTTTTCGCATTACTTCGTAATCACACCAACACCTTTAAAGTATCGTCGGTTTTCTCAAGGCCACCAGTGTGTCTAGTGAGTGTGAGTGTATGAAAGGAAACAAAATAAGGAAAATAGTGTTGGCTATATATCTGTTGGCTGTAAAAACATTACCAATTACAAGAAATACAAATGAACTCGTATGTATGTATATATTTACACCATCGACACAGCCAAAAACTGAGAGTGTAGGCGGTCGGTAGAATGGTGTTGAACGTGTGTAAATGGTGTGATGAAAATAACAGATACGCTTTTAACACACAGTGGAGACGGTGGATGAAACGAATAACTTTTTAAGGTACTTTTTTTCTAAATGGGGCCGCACCGCGACGGACAAGGTGAAGAATATGTCAAATGAAATGTCACCGCAAAGTGGTTTTTCTGATTCGGTGTTGGTGTCTGTCAAAAATAAATGTATACAAAATAATTTGATATATTTATTATATTGACCTTTTATGAAATAAATCTTTCAACACGGTCACCGCAAAATGTTCATAAAAACCACCTCCATTGATTTACATGTATTTCATATTCTGTTGTTGTCCGTCGCGGTGCAATAATATTTTAATGGTCATCGGTCAACTCAATTAAATCAACATCTTTTTTGCTCATTGCTACTTCATTTTTGCTATTCAATTCTTCCACTCGATCATTGAACACATTCACAGATCTCAAACTTAATTATTTTACTAAAAAAAAAAATTTTATTGTGTTAAAAATACGTATTATTAATTTTATCTTAAGCCTGTTTTGTGAAAGTATTATCTTATTCAATTTTTTTTTTGTTTCTACCAAAACAATTATCAACTAAAGAGAGATAAAATTTGTGACGTTGGATTGGATTTTATTTAAATTATTTATAATCATTTTATAAAACAGTTTAATCACAACCACTCTATAGAAAAATTTATATTTTGGTAAATTTTAAATAAATTTTAGGGGCGTTTTTTTTTTTGTCGTTGTAATTCCAAAATAAATATGTCTTTTGTTTTGTTTTGTTTAACAACGGATAATAACAAAGATAATTTAATATTAAAAATTCTCTATTTTTAAATATATTGAATATTTGAGTCATGAATAATAAAAATAATAATAATAATAATATTATTTTAGTCCAATTCATTTACAAAAATAATCGCTTACACAAACACAAATAAAAAAATGATGATAATAAATTAAAATATAATTTTTTTTTATTGTATAGAAAGGTCAAAAAAATCATTTTTAATTATTTAAAATTGGTTTTAAATAAGAATTGGTTTTTTTTTTTTGGTGGTCTATAAAAGAAAAAAAGATAAGATTTTTTTTTAATAAATAAAATAAAAATAGATTATTAAAAATACATTTAATAATTGAGATTGTTGGGATATTTATACTAATGATTAAAAATGCATTTTTATGTGTATCGTCTTCATATTGTATATTTCGGCTTATTTGACTGACTCGGCTTATTTGACTGACATTTTCAAGCGTCAATTTCTTTTTATAGAAGGTTAAGTTCGAAGATGGGTGGTAGATCACCCCATCCCTTGTAAATATTACGAATTTTACGATTTATATTCTTGAAATTTTGAATATATAGGGACACCAGATAACAATTGCATCAAATTGCATTCTCGGAAATTTTTTCTAATCCCATGCCATCCAGGGATTCTAAACAAATCCATACAAAACCTCACCCCATTGTTGGCGCCGGTATACCGTCCCGTGTACTGCGACCCATTGGATCTATTCTACTCCTCGATTAGCATTAACACGTACTTAAAATTTGTAAATTGGTCTCTCGATGATATGAGACTAGGACTTTTTACGCTTGACGTTCCTTCGGATTCAACTGACTTGGCAATCGTTTACTGAGTGGCCTCCAAATCAAGTCCAAGCATTTCGGTTTCGGAAATATCAGACGACGGCGTCTTGGCTGGAACGGTAAATTACCGTTGTTTCATTTAATGCGTCTAGATACGCATCACCCATTTCGGGTTTTGTTTTGTTGGAGTTCATACACTGTTAGACTTTTGTAACGGGGATTGGTTGGTCAGCCATAACATATCCGCCCGGTGTTTGGTAGGCTGGAATTCTTAGTGCGCATTGCTCAACAGAGGTGACTTTCGAACATTGGTCGCTAGCAACATATCCCTTTACAATAGTTCAGAAAAAACCCTTAAAATTATATTCTATTTCTATAGTACTTTCTATTCAATCATATCTTTCTATTCAATCACCCACTTGTCGCTCCAAAAACTCCACGCAAACGATTTATACTAAAATGCGATGGCAATTTGTTCCACATAACGATGACACGTACAAAAAATTAATTGTGAAAGGTATGGCGCAGTGTAACATTTCGAGACAATTAAATTATGACATCTCGAAGACTGACCGCAGACTGAATATTCCTCGTCAGATATACACAACGGCACCTACGATCAATAACAATTTGAAGAATAATAGTATAAGAACCTGCAATTAAGACATATTTCTTTATGGGATAACGGTAAAAGAATTTCGAGGTTTTACCGGCGCTAAACCGATTCTGCCGTAGTAACGAACAAAAAATAATAATATATTAAGTGAATAGGTCAGGATAGCCTGTTTATAATTGGGAATGTGAAACGGCACAATCCGAAAACATATCAACTGTTAGCAACTGTTAAATAAAACATTCAACATGCTCAGTGCCCGCCAACACTCACTGATAGATGATATCACAACATCACAATACAAAAGAAACGGAGCTCAAATGCCATCACCAAACTTCAACGAACCAACCAAAATTGGCACACATAAGCATATGTATCACAATCTTCAAATTCGTCCCACTTGAGAGTAATTAGTAATTATGAAACCCGGGTTTTTCAGACGATCACCAAATAGTCAATAATCGATGAACTCAAAGCGGACTTCTGGAAGATCGTGTCAATGATATTCGCATTAGATTTCCGGGAATTTTTTTGTGATCCCGTCCCGTTCAAGGAGCTTCCATCCAAATTCCAAGGGATAATTTCGACATTTTTGTTTCTAACTAATTTACATGACATTTTTGGATCTACAGATTCATGACAATTGATATTACAACGGCTAATTTATGATTGATTTTCACGTATATATCTCAATGAGTTTTGAAGATATTTGCTTCAAATTTTGGATATAGTTATTTGGTCTTCAAATGCATAAAATAACTACCTATAAATAAAAATTTGTCTAAACCTTTCGGATCTATTGGAACCCAGCATGTAAGCATGCAAATTCAAGTGATTATTAGAGATATGTCGTTCAATTCCTTTCTCACCAATTGAATTGAAATTCATGAAAAGAATTAACATCCGCCTGAATATAATAAAATCCTATAAATTATCAAAAAATTCTAATCAAATATTAGTTTTAAAGGAGCTCTAAATAAAACCAAATAAAATGTATTATACGCCTTTTGAATTGACCCACCACCACCACCACCACCACCACCATCAAAAGAACGATAAACATTCTCTATCATTTAAAAACAAAACAAAAAGAAAAAAGCAGCACCCAAATTAGATAAAAATGAAAAACACAATGGAATTCACTATAAAAAAAAAATAATAACAATAACAGAAAAAAAAAAATCAATATTTTATTCGTCACCCATAGAAAAAGAAAAAAAATATTGATATTTTTTTTATTTTTTCATAGAAATGCGGTTGAAATGTTAAGAACCCCTCCAAAAAATGCCTTGCTTTTTTTGTTCATTCAATTGATGACATTGTCTCTGTCTCTATATATATTATAAAACCAACCAATTTAATCTATAAAAGAACTTGTGATATATTTTTTTTATAAATATTTATATGCATATTTGTGATGATCCTATGGTTTGTTAACTATACGTAAACAAAAAATCATTAAACAAGGTCATCCCCACAATTTCGATTTACATATCTTTATTATTTATTTAATAAAGTATACAGCCACCGCCGCCGCCGCCGCAATGAATGATGATGATTCAATAACAAAAGTTTTTGAACACATAGTATTTGGTCTATTGTATAAATTGTTTGTTTTAATGAACTTTTTTATAATTCTTTTACAATGGTTTTTTACATAAATTTCTAGAATATTATAAACATTTGGTGTGTAATTAATGGTAATTTATTTTTGCAACTTAATACATAAACTTAACAAATCAAAAAGAAATTATTTGATACAAGCAAAAAAAAACGATTTGTCTATAATCATCATAATAATGATTTGTGTGTGATAATTGTTTTTTTTTTATCGTTATAAATTTAAAAAAATTACTGACGTTTTTTTTCATGTTACACCAATCACACCAATCGCACCGAAAAAGAGTGTTGTTAAAAAGCTGTTCGTTTCATCCACTGTTTTCACCTCGTGTTGAAAGTGTATCGGTTACTTTCATCACACCATTTATACACGTTCACCACCATTCCATTCACCGTCGACTACACTCTCGGTTGTTGTCTGTGTCGATTGTCTTGTTTGCCAGATTTACTCGTATGCTCACAGTTTGACACTTAAATATTTAGTTATTTGATTTATCATGACCGTTCGACTGCGGTTATTTTTTTTTAAACTACACTCTGTGTACATTAGATGTTTATGAATATGTATATGGAAAAAGTGGTAATAATTCAATTAACAACATATTATTGTATTATATGATAACCAGGGGGACAATTGCAGATTATTGAATAGTTCAGTAAAATGCTTTTAATCGCATATACTAAAAACACAAATGCGATGTGTTTTTTTTTTCAATGTAAACACAAGGCAAATTTTATTTAAATGGGATGAATCATATATATTTTGTGAATTGTGTATATACAAAAGAATTCAACTGTGTATATTTTCATATATATATATATATTTGGTGTACAGAATGTTTTAGACCTTTATTATATTTTCTATTTATAGATTAAAAGAATAAATGAACCATATAATGAATATAATACAATAGATAAAAGTCCATACGGGGTCTGTGTTAATTTAAATTGTTATGGGCGATGGTATAGCTTAAGATAAAAATTCTTTAGTTAAGATTTATATTCTCAATCAATCATAATAACACATTTGAATTAATGAAAAATAAAGTACGTCTCATATTTAATCCTCGTTTCACTATTATATATGCTATACATATATACACATATATCCTTGCAAAAATTACATTTCCGTATTCAACACTAAACGTTTTTCATTTATCCTTTTGATTCCTTTTTGACGGATAACGGATAAAATTGTTCTTGTTTTTGGTGTAATAGATTGAAAATTATATAAAAATATCATACAAAATTTTAACAAAAGAAAGTCATGGAGCAACAAGATATTTGTCAGAAATGATTTTTCGTATGAATAAATGATATATCAGTTGAGCTGAAAACTTGAAAAGAAACATAAATGGAGCTACAAGCATTAAATCCATATGATTTTTAGTTAGCCCTAACCTTCAAAAGATACGTGTATAAATTTGACCACTATCGAACCATTAGTTTATGAGATATAGCATTTTGTATGATGCAACTTGTGTTAATTTAAAAAAAAATGGATAAAAAGGAATTTCGTGTGTTAATAAAGCACTGCTTTTTGACAGTCAAGCCAAGGCTTGGCTTGAAAAACACTTTATTCGGACTCGGCACCGAGAAAATCAACCGTTGAAAAGTGGTTTGCTAAGTTTAAACTAGGCGAAATGAGCACCAAGGAGGCTGTAACCAACGAAAACATCGAAAAAGTCCACCAAAATAATTTTGGATAACCGTCAAGTGAAGTTGATCGAGATAGTTGGTCAATTCTAAAGATATTAAAGGAACGTTTTGAGCATATTGAGAATGAATATTTGGGTATGCAAAAGCTCTGTACAAAGTGGGTGCCGGGCGAGCTCATAATCGACCAAAAACAACAATGAAAACAATGGCAAAATTGCATGAATTGGGCTTCGAATTGCTTCCACGTCCACCGTTTTCTCCATCTGTCCATCGGCCACCAGCGACCTGTTTTTCCTGTTCTCTGGAAAGAAATTTAGCGCCGATGAAGAGGTAATAGCCGAAACTGAGGCTTTTTTTGAGGCTAAAGACAAATCGTATTATAAAAAATGGTATGGAAAAATTGTATGAACGCTATAATTGTTGGATCGCCCTCAAAGTCAACTATATTGAATAATAAAATCAAATTTTATTAAAAAAATAAAAGTTTTTTCTATGTTAGCCTACGAAATTTTCAGCCCAGCTGTTTATATACAATACTTCAATTATCAAATAAATTAAGTATTTTGAAATGAATATGAAATTGTTGAGGCCAGGTTTTAAGGGATGTCAGATGGATAAACCTTTGAAACAATAAATCTGAAGGATATAATAGGTGGAATAAAAGTGGGAAACAAAATATGTGTCATACGGGAGAATGAAGTCGAAAGAAAAGATGGTAGAAAACGGAAGAATGATGTGTATGTAGAATTGGATTGGTAAAATGGCAGGCAGGATTATATGAAGTTGTTGTATGCAGAAATGTAGGCTGCGGATGAGAGTAGACTTTATAGGGTTGAACGCGAGGGCATGAGTAACAGAGGAAAGTTGGACTATTTTCAACATAGGAAAAATACAGAACGTGTGGCACTTTGTCGGGGAATGCCCGGTAATCAATGAGTTAAGAGTGAAATGGAAGGAAGTAACGGCACTGTCGAGGGAATAAGTAAAAGAATTTTTATCAGGGATATCAGGGAGAATAGTAAATGTTTGGTGGGGGGACCAATTGGAAAAGAACCCCCGGATTTTTGTATGAAATGGAAAAGTACCGGGCGATGTTAATGGATGAATACAATGAAAATTTTAATTAGCGGAACTGGCGCTGACGGTCAAATAACTACAAACCCGTGGGCATAGACGGTGAATCTTAGGAGTGGGGGTTGTTGGCTGAATTTTGTTTGGTGTTGATGTCGGACTTGATGGAAAATTGGGCTGACCCCACAACCCGGATAGAAAACCAAGAGTTTTACTGATTGTGAGACCACATCAAATGACATACATTCAAAATTGGATGTAACGCCAGTTTTGTAACTGTTTTGATTTTGATATTTTATAGATAAAACTAAAAATCATGTGAATGTAATTCAGGTGTCTATAATTTATATAGAAACAACTTGTACCGGTTTTTCCAGTATTATGTGTTAAATGTGAAATCGATATGTTAATATTTATATAATATATACATATAAAATATAATCAATAAAATATACAGGTTATTATTATTATTAAAGAGAATTAAATATTTTAGCGAAAAAATAAATTATTTACATAAATTTATCATATCAATTATTATCATGGCGCTTATCGATTGCATTACAAATTACAATTCAAATCGATATTCTGTCATATATGTTGCGTGTATATCCGGTTGCGTTAAAATTTGTTATACAGTTTAAAAGAAGTTGGAATTTAAATTGTTCTCTCAATTCTGAATGGCAATGGGATTTTTGTATAAATGAAGGTCCATTTACACAAGGTGGATCATTTCGTTCACGGATTTGCATTCCGCGGATTTTTATATATATTTTAATTTTTTTTTTGAGGTTTATCTTATAAAACGATAAACAATATTTAGCAATATAAATTGAATTGAATCTATTTGTGGCGGTAAAAATAAAAATATTTTTTAACCTTGGAAGCAAATCCGCGGACAAAAATTCACATATGCAAACGTCGCTTGAAGTTCCGCGGCGTCACTACGTCAGAATCCGACATAAATTCCATGAGAATATATTAAAAAATAATAGTAAAATTTAATTATTTAATTATACATGTAATATTAATTCTGTATGAATGTACAATAAAATCGTATATGATGTGCGTATTTGTTTGGTATAGCATTGCTATTGACAAAATGTAAATATATCGAACATTTTATCATATTCTTATTATATAATAAAGAATATATAGATTTCTTATTTTTATTTTACAGGTACAAACCAAAAAACCTTGACCTTTTTATGTCTGAACAAGTTTTTTCTGTTTTTTTTTTATTTAAATTATCGATTTTATTCATTCCATCCACCTTGTGTTGTGTCACGTCTCTTCGATACAATACAACGATTTATATAATGATAAAATGTATGATATTGCAATTGTTTGTTAATCAAAAAAAACTCTCCAAATTGATTTTTGATTACATATGTATATATAAATATAAGTACAACATGATTATGAATTTCGGGTGAAAATTATGAAACATATCTGTTTTTCATAAACAAGTGAATCGAATTGGATTAAATTCCATTTTGATTAATTGCAATAAGACCCTTGGTGAGTTATTCTACGTATCAAATGATCATTCCGCTTAAAATACGTACCAGAAAAAGGGCATTTTCGGCATGCATTGATCACGTTCATGTTCTTTAATAAACAAAAAAAACCTGAAAGAAAGTTATCGTCTGTTGGTAGACATTTATGCTGAACAGACGCATAACTGCAGGAGTTAAGGAGTTATTGAATGAAAACCCAACCCAAGCGGAACACAAATTAACAGAAGTGTTAAATATGTGTCTAAAGAATGTATTAGCATTCGCTTAAAAGATCGCGGGAAAGATTAAAACGATGGGAAAATGGTTGCCACATGTATTGTATGAAAGTCACTTGTGAAATGCTACTTCAACGAAAGGAAGTAATTTCTTCATCGAATGGTAATGGGAGGTAAAAAGTGGATTGGTCTAGAATGGGCCCGAAGACACGGAAAAGTAATTTTACATCATAATAACGCGCTGTCTCATACATCCAAGCCGCCCCATTAAAATCACTTGGATTGGACGCGATATCGCACTCGCCGTATTCTCCAGATATTACCCCGTCCGACTATCACATTTTTACATCAATGGGATACGCACTTGGATCTATAAAAAGGCTGTTCGAATGGAATGGTCGCTCAAAGGACGAACAATTTTATTGAGATGGTATTCCAAAAGAGAGATGGATAAGATGTGAAGAGTCAATTCTTTGAAAAAAAAACTCGATAATTACTTGTGTCTACACCTAGTTCATATATGAAGGTTGCAAGGGTTCTGAAACTGCAAATTACATTGGGCGAGAGAAACAACACTCAACTTACTTGTTGGATCAGAAACTGCCATCGTCAACGCCTACTTTATTATTAGATTACCCGGAATGCCGGGAAATCAATAAAAAGAAACCGATAATGGATTGCACTAACGAGACTGACTAACAATAAACGGATTTTCAACCAAAACATCACCGGGCTCGAAAGTGAAGTTAACAGATATCGCGAAGCAGTGAAGCATCTAGTATGGTATTTAGGTCAGGACATGGACCGTTTAAAGGTTACCTACATAAAAGACGGAAGACCAACTCGGAAAGACTAAAATAACCCGTCAGTGCATATGTTCTTTGAACTTGGTACACTGAAAGATAAAGTGGAAAAACATTTCTGCGGATACACAAATATGTCACATTGGCAACTGAGCAACATATCTCTTGACAGTCTAATACAGCATAAATGTTTATGTTATATTTATATTACAGGGCACAATCGCCCCATCACTTTCGTTGTTCCATTTTCGTAATTTTGTTTGTTTACCTAATAATTATGATAACATCTATTACATTTAATGTACGTGATTTTGAAATGTTTATTTTCCAACATAATATTTAATCATTTAATTTTAGATTAAACTGCCATTAACTATAAAATCCCATTAATTTTGTGAGTCACTGTATAATTGAAAAATGGTTAAAGAATAACACTAAATTTGCTTCTAATTTTATTTTGGTTAATGTTTCCAAAATGATTCTTGTTTTGAACAATATTTAGAACTACTAGAACAACGCCTAACGCCCTTAAAAACATCACCACAATGGCGGGGCCAACTTCCCGTAGTTCAACAATTTTTTTATCCGATATATAAAAAATAAATAACGCAATAACTTACTGAAAGACAGCATCATACAAAAAAAGAAAAACAACTAACAACTGAATTTAATCAAAATTTATTATATGCGGAACAAATCCATTTAATTATATTATTTGCTGCATCTATATAATACACATATTTTTAACTATCATCAAATATCTTATATTTAACTATTATAAAAAAAATGGAAATATTCAACAATAAAAAATATAAATTGAAAAAAAAATTGAATTCAATGTCAATGGAATAAAATATCATTAAATGTTTTTGTTGTGTGTGTGTGTGTGTGTGTGTGTCTGTTTTTTTGTTCCTTGTTTGCATTTCAATTCAAATGAATGTAATTGTTATTTATGTGGGTGTACTTTACGGGGTCATACTTTATTTGTTATTTTCATTTATCATGAATTTTTTGTATTGTTGTAATGAATTACATTTTTCAAATCATTGATATCGTTTTTATTAAATATACTATAGAATAAATTTTAGAACTTTTAGAACTAAATTAACATATCGCAGAATTAAAAAGAAAATAAAAAAATCTGATTATTAATTTTACAGTCAGTCCATTTTAAGTAATTTTGTTTGAAATAATGAAAATCACTGAGCTTGGATGTGGGTGGGGTTGGATTGCGTATAGTTTTTCCATTTCGTCCACATCAAAAATTTCAAATGAATTGGTTGGAAACAGCCCGAGATAGCTTTAATAATTCCAAGGATAATTTTGGGAGGTCGTGGGAATGGAGTGGGATCATAAAATATTTCCATCTCTCACAAAAACCTCCAGATCCAAAATGCCAAGCAAACATTTTCCAAACTTACATTATTGAGATATACGACACAGAAAAAAGTCAGAAAATTTAAAATTGTTGCAGGGGGGCCTCCTTGAAAAACGATAATGAGTGAGTTCATATTTAAAATTTCATTAAAATTCGTTTGATAGTTTCTGAATTATGATAAGTGCGAACTCGGACTAGCCAACGGACAGTCAAAGTGACCCAACATAAGGCATTTTTTTTTTCAATACGAAAAAGCTTTAAAAATGAAATATTAACCAAAATTTAATTCATTAAAAATATGAAAATGTAAAACATCACTTGGTCATCCATCACCTGTCATAAATATCCAAAAGGTAGAGATATTAGAAATATTTCCTCGTTCTGTTTCTAACCAATCGATTTGAAATTTGCCATTTGGGAATTTTCAATGAAAAATCGAAATCCTTTTATGGTATGCCGCGGAATTGTTTTCGGATTCCCTTCTATGAAACACTTAAATTCCATTAAGTTAAGTGTTAAACGATTTTACAGTAAAATTGTTCAAAACAAGAAATTGTTGTTGGACTAACAGGAGTTTGCTAGTTTTCAACACAATTTTCCATTGAATCTGATACAGAACCATGTTACTCAACCCGAAGAGTAAGATTAGTGGCAAAATTTAAGGATCTACGGTCTCCGCCGGTTAAACCAATCATGTTTTACATTCGATCGTATTACGATTTCCTAATGTAAATCTATATAACTAAAATATATCGTAAGCAAACTCTAAATTTTATAATTAAATTTTTCCACGCACGTTAAATTAACGGAACAATTTTGAATGATGGATTTACAAAACTGGGCAAAATAACTGTATTTTATTCAACTAATCGAATAAATTAGTCATTTTCCTTAATTAAAGAAAATCACAACATTATAAAGAAAATTAATATTAATTTATTATTCAAATTTCTTTGTTTTTTTGTTTTAGATATAATTAACATCACATACACAAAACAACCAATAAAAGTCAAAGCCAAAAAACAGTAACCCCTTATCGAAAATGGCAACAACACCACGTAGTGGCAGCGGTGGCGGCACTGGCAGTGGCGGAACTGCACAACGTCCAAACGGATCAACACAAGGAAAAATTTGTCAATTTAAATTGGTGTTATTAGGTGAATCGGCGGTGGGAAAATCATCATTAGTATTACGATTTGTTAAAGGACAATTTCATGAATTTCAAGAAAGTACCATAGGTGCGGCATTTTTAACACAAACCGTTTGTATTGATGATACAGCAGTGAAATTTGAAATATGGGATACAGCCGGTCAAGAACGGTAAGATACCGCCCGCATTGGGTTAATAAACAAACAAAAAAAAATAATTTATAACCAATAAAATTAACAAATTCTATTCTATTCCATGCACACAGATATCATAGTTTAGCTCCAATGTATTATAGAGGTGCACAGGCTGCAATTGTTGTTTATGATATACAAAATCAAGATAGTTTTCAACGTGCAAAAACATGGGTTAAAGAATTGCAAAGACAGGTATTGTATTTGTATATATAAAAAAAATTGTTTTTCTATTACACAGTGCAGTTTTTTTATACAGAATTATTAAAATTTTCTTTGTTACACTGAATTATTTTTGAAACAGTCATTGGATACGTATATGCGCGCATAGCTCAAGCTATTTTTATCTAGTTCTAGCTGAAAATCCCATATAAACGGGACATTTAGCTCGGGTTAACCGAAAAGAGAAAACACTATCGTATCTCGATTAGATAGTCCAAGCTAAATCGTTGGCTTACCATATTCTATTATATTGAATAAATTTTAAGCTCGAGCTAAAACAAATCGGCATAAACAATTCAGTTTAAGCTACATTTTTCTCAAACAATGATATGATTTTAAAAATTTTGTACCGTATAATTCAAACATATCCTCTATAAGAATTTGCCGAATATATTTATTTCTTTCTTTCTTTATTTATTTATCTATTCTAAAATATATAGGCTGCATCAAATATTGTAATAGCGTTGGCCGGTAATAAAGCTGATTTATCAATTAGTCGTGTTGTAGAATATGAAGAAGCAAAACAATATGCAGATGAAAATGGTCTATTATTTATGGAAACATCAGCAAAAACAGCAATGAATGTTAATGATATTTTTATGGCAATCGGTATGTTTTTTTTGTTTTCTTCTAAAATGTCATTTAAAACACTATAGGTTAATGCGGCTTTGTCTGGTGTAGATAATTCCTTGAACTCTAAAACATATTTGTAGGTTGGAATTTTGTCTGTTTTTCTCTTATTTCCGATTTGATTTGGGAAATTCATCTCCACCCCCTGGGATAGCTCATCCAGATTTTCTCAGAAACTCTCTTTTTGTGGGACATTTTTTGAAGAGCGAAAAAACGGTTATTTATTTATTTATTAAGCAATGGGTGCAAGCCCCACTGCCATATTCAATAACATATAATAAACTATATTATAACATATTCAATAACATATAATAAACAAAATATAAAATACAAATTCAAATATAGAACAATTATTCTAAAATCAAAAACAATCGCATCCAAACAAAAATATTATTACCATCACCACAAACAACGATTAAATTAAGCCGGACTCAATCTCCCATACTGAAACATGTATGAAACCTTAATTTACCTGAAAAAATATCCCGCAAAATACCGAAATCAAAATTATCGTTATATACTTATCGAAATAATCTAGACCTATTGCACAACGGCTCATATTTTCCGTGGTTTGTTCTACGAAAGTCCAGGTGCAAAAATTTGTAACTACGACCGAGAGCACCGGATTGGAACGTTGAAATCAATCTTACAAAACAAATTCGGGGCATAAATCACATTTGTCACCCAAATCGAATACAAACATGACACATGCAATTTCTCGTCTATGTCTTAATATCGGCAGACCTATAAGTGGACACGTACGGGAACATCCACATCAATTTATAGTTGTCTCTGTGCGGTGCAGTGGTATAATAGTGCGTATCACTAAAGAATTCTGACAAATTTCTGAGGTTGTGAATTCGAATCCCCTACATTGGTTGGATTTGTTTCACACACAGAAGCCAAACTATAATTTC
Organism: Dilophus febrilis; assembly: GCA_958336335.1. Lineage (NCBI taxonomy): Eukaryota > Metazoa > Arthropoda > Insecta > Diptera > Bibionidae > Dilophus > Dilophus febrilis. The sequence goes on from OY284471.1 coordinate 34,483,413, forward strand.
AGATGGCCTTTAGTTGCCGAAGAAATGCAAACAATTAAGAAAGAAGAAGAACATCAATTTACCTTCCAGATTCAATCCCTTTGATCGAAATTTTTTTAACAAAGTCCAGCAAAATTCCAGTCACTGTCGAGTGCCCCCCTCTCATCCAACCGTGTTTGGAAGGTTATTTCTTAATTTATTTTCAAATTGGAATATCAAGCTTTTTTTAAACTGATGCGTTTAGTCGTAATTTGTGGGACTTTTAGCAAGTCTATAACCTCCATTTATTTAATTTTCTTAAAGCGGTTATTTAGTCGTACGAACAAATGACCGTAGACAGACAGGTCTGTTAACGAACTCTTATTGATTTTTCATTCATTTTCTATAGAATTGAAAAATTTTGTATTTGTTAACAAAAGAAAAGACCTTAAATATTTAACAAAACAATACAATGAACGATATTTCATTTCTATTGTTTCATTTCATTTCATAAACTTTGTTTTGTTAATTGAACAAGATTAGATATATATAAATAATTATCATAAATATACGTATTATATAGGTTGAATGTATTAGACTTTTTTTTATGTGTTATATTGTCTAGATTTTGATAATGCACTGAATACGCAATTGAACAATTGAATTCAAAAGAAACCCAGACTGATTTTAATGAATGGCTGCGATCACTATAAAATAGATAAATGGATACTATACACAATCCCGACAAGGATTCATTAATGTCTTTGTTTTACTGGTTTTACGGATTCCTTTAACATTTTTTTTATTATATAAATTGACTTAATTCGTCTTCTTTGTTGTTTAGTATTTTATTTTATTATCTATTTGTGTCTCTGTCAATATTTGTTACTTTATTTGTTTTATTCATAATGAGAAAAGATGAACTAAAAATTTAATTTTATTTTTATTATTTTATTTTATGATAAAATAATACAAAAATTAATATAATAAGCAGCAGCAGCAGCAGCAGCAGCAGCAGTAAATTCGTTCTGCAACGAACAAATCGTTATAATGATTTTATGATTCATACGCATTATTCTGTTATCAGTTTATGATTTATTATTTTTGGTTGTATTAATTTTTTTCTTTTTTATTGTCTGGTTTTAATTTACTTGCTGATGTTATTTTTTTATTTTTTTTTTTATCTTTTATACAACAAAATTTTTTCATAATATAAATACATAAAAATATAATAAAACTCAATTGACATCAGTTCTTGCCCAGTACCAAATACATTTTAAAATTGTACTGGACTAGACTGTCTGAAGATACCAATTGAACGATAAATCAACTCTAATGTGGATAACACATTGGAACGGGACGAAAGGGGAGAGGGCAAATTCCATAGCAAGAGAGAAAGAGAGAGAGAGAGACCGGCTATCGAAATCCAATCCGCGACCTTTGTGTAGTAAGAACGTGAAGGAGCTGCAGCTTTGGGACTCATATTGGATGTATTGGAATGGCACGGATGTCTGCAGACGCTCTAAAATCTTCATTCCTTGCTCTGGTATTCAAATGAATTGAAACGATACAAATTCTCAACCTTAGCTAAGTAACCACTAGAATAGTTAACGGATACATAACCGCGGAACACTATTATCTAAAAGGTTGCCTGCAAACAATATGAAAGTCCTTTAAAACCAAATATGTATAGGCTAAGTCACGCAGGGGAGGAAAGCTGCAGAACACATTCTTTAAAAATGCAAAGTAACTACGAACCTTTATCATATCCTTTCCGACACCTAACGAAGCTATATGTCCCTTACCCATGACACGTTTTGAACACGTTTTTGAATGTGTGCGGGAATGTGCATTCAGAGATATTGTAGAAACCGAACGTCACATAATGACCCAAGGGCCTAGAAGATAAAGATAATCTTAATAATGTTATTAAACCCGCAACTGGTTGGTTTTGCAGTTCCCGAAGATTCTTGTCTGGGAATTCAATAAATGAGTATTCGAAATGAATTTAAAAAGAAAAAAATCACAATCCTTGCAGATATTTCAATTGTTTTATGTTTTTTTTTTGTCTAGAATAACCAAAACGTTTATTTTTGCAAATTGATCTAAAAATCAATCAATCAATATATTGATAGAAAATTAAATGAATGGATTTTAGTGGAATAATCGAATTTCAGATATTTTTTGTTCGATACTATGACATAATCCGTTTAGCTCGAATATAGAGAGCTTCGAAATTCCATTACCTTTCAGCGTCCATAATGAAATCGCTCTCAATTAGGTTATGAACATCGATGATGCATAGAATTTTGTATGATGAATCTTTGTTTAATGGGTGAATTAATTTATAAAATTTCTGAAATTAAAATATCGAATCTTATTCAGACAGAAAAAACCAATCTTCTGAACTAAATAACACAAAGAATATTAAAAGACTCATATGTTTTCAAAAGAATTGTCCAGAATTGCATAGTAGCGGTGATGGAGGTTTGGATACGAAAAAATGTTGGATTTAAATTATTAAAAGTCATTGGTATAAGGATGAAATATTGGCCGTAAAAAACTGTTTCATGTTCAGGAAAAAAGGAATTATGTTATTTTGCGTTCGATAAACGTTTATATAGATACAGAATATATAAATGTGCCGTTTGAGCATTTCACGAATTTTCATCTCACCATCTCTTAGAAATTAATTTGAAGATTTCAATAGATGATAATCGTAGTGCGGTAATATTTATAAAATTTGAATAATATTTGATCATTAATCAATGGAAATTGTCTATAGTTTTCAATTGAATATGGAATTGGAATTGTCTAAGATTAATGCGGTTTCATTTCTACCATCTGTGAAAATGCATGTTTTTCCATCCGACCACTACACTGTAGTTTAGTAATTGGTTCATCGTTCCATATGTAATAATTAAATTCCATAAAAATGGTTTTATAAATATCATAGATACTGGAGTCAGTACTGGAGTTTTCGGGGGAATTGAGGAACTCTTCAATCTTCAATCTTCAATCCGATTATAACCAACCTGCATTTTACTGCAATAATTATATTATTGTGCCATATCAATTAGGATATTAGACAGTCGGATTCTTGGATTGTTCCATTTAATAAATTTTTTGCTCTAATACATATTAAATATATCCTTAGATTGTGGAATCAAAAAGTTTTATTCATATAATGATGATTGGGTCAACATTTATGGGCAGTGTGTTTGATTGAAAACGCTAATATGTTTTAGACTAACAATAACTGTATCCTTATATGCATTATAGATATATAGATACTAAATCTATTGTTAATTGAAAATATCATCTTCGTATTCGTATTATGTTTTGGAAACAAAAATGTTAATCTACCTTTTTTTTTTTTGTCACTTTTCTTCACTCCAATTTAAGTGAATTTTTATGGAGAGAGCTATTGAATGAAAAGTTTTCCGTCCGTTTTTTCGTTCGGTTTTTTTGTCCACTTTTTCTCGAAAACTAATCGGCCGATTTGGCGGAAATGTTTAACATATGCTTTTTTTTACTCTGATATAGAGGTGCTTTAGGTTGAAGGTGAAGTATTCATAAAGACGTTCTACCCGCTCTATAGGGATCGGGGAATTGTTTTCCTATGTCATCCCATCCAAGAGTAGCTCCCATACAAATCCAAAGAAGATATCTCGTTCTGTTTCTACCCAGAGCATTTTATTGAATTGAAATTCATTTTGATCTAGAGAGGTTTGATAAAAATGGAAAAATGTTTGTATCGTAAAACTTTTTCTGATCTCATCACATCCAGGAGCAGCTCATATACAAAAACCCAAAGGATGGTTATATATTTTTCGTTCTGTTTCTAACCAATTGATCTGAAGGTTTGATGGAAAAGCTGCTTCTACTTTCAAAATTCCACTCACTCCTAACCAGATTCAATGGTGTTCTTGGGATTGCATTTGAAAATATATAAGTGTGGCATATCATTTTATATTAAATCTTTATGGGGAATTGATTGCTTATAAATGGAACCTCTCTTTATTGCCCCCCCCCCCGCCCCTCCCTGTCTCTCTCCCCACTCTCCTTGGCACACTAGTACGAGGTTCCTGGTTTAGGTGTTTGTTTGCCTTGTCGTCTGTTTTGTTTTTTTTTGTAGTTACAACTGAAATATTTTTCATTATTTCAATTTTAGAAAACATTTAAAAATATTTATTTAATTTTTCTATATTTACCAAAAATATAGCCAAAAAATTACCTAAGAATGAAGGTAATGCAAATCCAACAGCTGGACAAGGCAGAAGATTAGCTGAAAATGAACAAAATCGACCGTCAACGAGTTGTTGCAAGTGATGTCTTTTAGGTACAAAATATTCAATTTCTTTTTTTTTTACCCAAATAAATCTCTAAAAAAAAAAATAAATTAATATTTTATTTTTTTGGTTTTTGTTTTTTGGTTTTTATTTTAGTGTTTCCAACTGAAAATAATTTGAATTATTATGTAACAATATTTAATATATAATGATAAAACAATTAAAATAAATAATATTTAAAATAAATAATAATGATAATAATTAATAATATATGTGTTAATATTAAAATTAAATGTTAAAGAAAATAAATAGAAGTTATAATTTGCAATTGAAATTATCATTGTCATGGTTGTCGTCTTATTCATCCATCGTTAACCTATCATGATCCATAACCGTATGAACTACAACAACCCGAAGAAGAAGAAGAAGAAGAAGAAGAAGAAAAACAACAATAACTAACTAATTTTCTTTAAATTTAATTTCTTTTATTATTATTATTATTATTATTATTACAAAATTTTATATATACCATACAAAAAAACAATAAAAAAAAAAAAATCTATGATAAAACGATAATAATAATAATAAAAAAAAATAATTAAATACAATCCCTAAAAAAAAAAAAATCGGTAAAAAATTTAAAAAAAAAATTATATATTATAAAAAAAAAAAAAACAATAAAATTAAAAAAAATTGTAAAGAATTACGAAAATATAAACATTTAAAATTATTAATGTATAATTTTTTGTTTTTTTTTTTTTTTTTTTTAAAATTATATTAAAAAAAATTTAAATGTAAAAAAAAAACAATAAATAAATACATATATTTATTATTATATAGTCAAAAAACAAAAATATAAAACTAAAATTTGCACTATAGACATATATAAAAGAAAAAAAAAAAAAAATATGGAAAATTTGGAAAATGATAATAGAAAAATTGATCAAGTCAATAAATATATAGAGACAAAATCCAAAATCCAATTTTAAATAATCGCATTCGTTATTTTTTATTTTTTTTAATAAATTTTTTTGCCTTTTTATTCAAGTATTCAAAATTAATAGAAACGCGAATTATGTAAAAAAAAAAAAAAAATATATAAAAATAATAAATAAAAACTGATAGAAAATAAGATTTTTTGAAATTTATTTATAACAAATTAAAAAAAAAAAAAAAATCCAACAAATAAATAAATAAAAATATTAATGATAATTTATAATACATTTTTTTTTTTTCTATTATTATTATTATTATTATTATTATGATTATGATTACTATTCAGCAGGGGCGGTGGTGCGTGAAAGGAAAATTCGTCAAATTATCCAAAATTATAGATTATTATGGAAAGGCACAGATGCGGCGTAATTCAATTTGATTTATGAAAAATTGATTAAATTTTCATTTTTTTTTTGTTGTATTACAGTCCTGGTTTTTTTTTTTAATCTTTATTTTCTAGCAATAATTTGAAAATTCAATAAATTTCTAATAAAATTCATAGAAGAAAATTTGAAAATCGCCCAATAATTGTTCAATTGCATTGAATTTTCAAATAATTTGAAGACATATTAAAAAAAATAGAATATCATTAAGAAAAAAACAGGGTCGTAATTAAAAAAAAAAAAAAATTATGATTTAGAAAAATCGATTTTCCGTAAAAAATTTAACGCGTCCATGTTTTTTTTTTTCTATAAATTAGATCTATAATTATGCGCATGTGCCTTTCGAAATATCCTATCCTACCTATATCGCATTTCGGAATAATTTGACGTTGCGTTTTTTTTTCACGCACAGCCGCTCTATTATTCAGTATTATCTTTTGGAGATTACTGCATTTTTTTTTGTTTTTTATACAAAAATATATTAATTTTTTTTTTTATTCTTTTATTTGTTTTGGTGTATGTAATACAAAAAAAAAAATGAATGATTCCGAATAAATTGATTTTAATAAATCAAATTAAAATTGCATTGTAGAGATTTACTACCTCAATCGATTTTGGGGGGTTTTTTTTTTTTGAATGAATTATTCTTCTATCATGTCTATTTAACATTTTTGGTTCAATTTACCGCCGAAAAAATAATTGACAATTTATTAAATTTTATCATCCGCTGATTCTCTCACAGATTACAATCACCAAAATTGATGATTGATAAACCCATTACAGACTTGGTGTATTTTTTTTTTTTTTTTTTTTTTTTATGAAAGCCGTTTTGTAATGTTTTTCAACTTCCATAATTAAAAATTGTTTTGATTCGGTTCGTTTGTTTCGGTTCGTTTCGTTTCGTTGTATTTGTTTTAAAAAAATGAAATAAAAATATCTTTATAATATAAAAAAAAAAAAAACAGATTGATTGGTTAAAAAAAAATTAATTAATTAATTATAATTTATTATCATCGTTAATATGTGATTATTTTTTTTTTTTTTTATTTTATTAAATCAGAATTATCATTAATTTTATTTTTTATTTTTTTTTTTATATATATATATTGGATGCGGGTTTGTTTATTGATATAAAATAAAAAATATTAAATAGTAATTTCTATTGAGAGACATTTTTTTTTTTTTTTGTAATTAAATAAAAAATAAAATAAAATATTTAAAAAAAAAAAAAAAAAACATTATGTAATTTATATTAAGATAAGCATATAAATATATTTTATTAAATAATTATATATGAAAAATACACAAAAAATATAATACATTTTTGTTTTTGTTTTTGTTTTTGTTAATTAACATCAATTGTGTTTTTTTTTAATTGTTTTTGTTTTTGTTTTTAATGTGATATTACTATACAGATGATTATGATGACAAAGCGACTGTGTGTGTGTGTGCGAGTTATATTTTGACGTTCAAAAAAGCAATTGAATTGATTTTATTTAATTTTTAATTATGTGTTATCATCTTTTTTAGTGTGTTCTGGCAATATGAGATATAAATTGATGACCGTAAACGACATAAAAGAAAAAAAATAATAATAATAATAATAATAGTAATTTTATGAAAAACAAATTATAATTAATATTTCTATTAATTTTGAATACATTCCATTATTTTTTTTTTTTTGATTTTTTTTGATTTTTTTTGATTGAGTGTTGGCAAAAACAAAAATTATCTAATTCAATTTGTTTATAATAAAAAAATAAAATAAATCAATTAAAAATTCTACATTTCAAGCCTTAAGAAAATCTGTAAACAACGGAAACGGACCTAGCAAAAACTTTATATAAGAAACAAAATTAAAGATAATTTTCATTTACCTATAAATCAAGCGCATCTTCCTGGTTATTCTAATTTCGATTAATTTAAACGCTATATACTAGACAATAAAGATTGATAATTTATGTATTAACTATTTTCAATGCCCTTTAACTTGGTGGGGATTGAAGTTATCCTCTCCATACGCCGTTTTTTTTTCGCTGGAAATAGTCCCAGTATTATGATTTTCGCGGTGAGACGAAAGATATATGTTCGCTTTTCATTTAAATTTGTTCGCTTGTCTGCTTGTCAATTGCATAGAAGTTCTTTGTTATATTGGGGTGATAATTGAGACGTAAACTGTGATACCAATAATTTGCCCTGGAGTTAAAACCACCTCTGGATTACGTAGTATTCGGATTCGGTAGGTAGGTTCGGAAGCGGAACATCCTGTATATATTTCAATATTTTCCTATCATTTATTGTATATGTAAATATATAAAAATATGTTATATATAAATAATTTTTTTTTAAAATAATAACAAAAGAAATTATATTATTTAAAAATATAGTTTTATCAATTTTATAAAACATAAACGACGACATACTCTCATTTATTGTTAACTATCAATACAGATTATTCTATAACTATATATTATTATTGTCGATATTTAAATCATAATTATAGATAAGCGAGTGTTTATTTTTGAATATTTTTTTTATTTGTAATTCTAATCATAATATATTCATTTTAAAATCAATATCATTTAAAAGTTATAAATAATCTTATATGTACAGTTACATATATAGAAATTATTTTATCGTTTCATTGAAATGAATTTTTCTTATAAAATGTCATAAAAATTATTCCTGATAGTAAGATGACTTGATTTTTTTTTTTGGGGAATGACCGAAACAGGAAAGGAAAAACATTTCACTGTTTAATAACCATATATTTGATTTAAATATTTGTCCGTCCAATCAAATATAATTTTTTTTTTAATTTAAATTTTCATACTTTTAATTTATTTGCGATGGAAGGAGGGGAAATCTTCTATATAACAAGATTTGTGTCATATTCTGACTGATTAAAAATAAACCTGCTTCCAATGGGTGAGTCCCGAACCAGGCTACATTTGATTCCCCTATCGTACCATTCGATTGATAACACTCTGTTTCCCCAAATGCCATTCCGTTTCCACTCACTTTCCCCAATTTAACATGGAATACAAACTCAAAAGCATTTCTTCCTTGCGGAAAATCCGCCTCAACTCTTCGTCTGCCAGGAATAGACAGATTTCTAATCTTCCAGATAGAACCTCTAACGAATCACCTTTAGGTGTATTTTCATCCCATTAAGATGATACCCTCGTAGCTTTGCTACGGTGTCCAATTATGAAAGCCTCAATTTCCCATAAGAATTCCCCGAAAGATTATTTAGAAAGATTAGGTTTTCTTTAGAAAATCAAGAAATTTTGCAAATTGGTCGAGAAATTCTCAAAAATTCTCAAATAAAACGTTACATTTAACACTACCATCAGAACTACCAAAAATAAAGACTATTTCAGGTTAAAAACCAATTAAAATGACTGAGCCGATACCTAATCTCTATTCGAGTTATGCCAACAATCAGCTCCCTTCTGTTGGTTTTTCCTATTACTAAATATTATCTTAGATTGTCTAACAAGTGGTTTTCATTTCCTTCCAACGTTTTCTTAAGTTCCCATCGATTTCATTGAATTCCTTAACCGAAAAACCACCAAGGTTATGGCATTCAAATAGTCATTCAACCTTCGTTGAGCCTGTGCGAACACATTAAAGTGTCAGGTTATGAATCAAATAAGTCAGTCTTCTCAACGACTTATTGCTATCAAGGGCAATAATAGGATTTTATTTTCTACTCATCCCCATTGCATTGAATGTTGTCTAGAGTGCCTGTAAATTAGAACCATCATCTCCGTCTGCATGGTATACTGCGACACAATTTCCTCATATTGATTGGCCCGGTCAAACCAAGCTCTTTCAAAAAAAAAAAACAGCTCCTATTAATGGAAAATCAATTCATTGTTACGTTACATCCATCAATTGCGGATGGAATATTGAATATCTCAGGTGTGCTATCCCTCTATTTTACTACCAGAAAAATTGTGATCAAGACCATATGATTTAGATAATCTCAACTCAATCTATAATAAATAATAATAATAAATTCCTCACACATTTAAAATAATTAAAAAAAAAATTTGGTCGGGTGATTCTAACCGCAATTTGAATGTCTTCAACTTATTTTTATCCGGAAAATCCTTAAGCGATTTAAATACAACATCACCTATTCGTTATGTGGGCGATGCGGTATTTATTTGAACTTGGGCATCTACCCGCAAAAAAAAAAAACATATTATCGTTTTTCATTTATTTGCGTTTTGAACTAATGTCAAATATTTTGTTTTTTTATCTTATGGAAATGATCCTTAAGATTATTTTAATTTATTAAATTTTGCGCTTTACAACCAACAATCTGGTTTTAGCGTCCAACAACAACAGCCTTCTGTTGTTAGTTTCTTAATTTGTGTCTATTACGGTGTCGGTAATTAGCCGTACGACCAACGGCAAGCGGAAAATACAACTTTGTGTTAAAATTCAGATTCGAAAAATAACCGAAAACACAATCCTTAAGATCCTTAAGATAATATTGTCAATTTCTTCTTAATGTATAAGAAGTCGAGCCTTAGAAATTTGAAAATATCCTGTTGCTGATTTTTTGCTGCTTTTATGTGACGTTCTTCTTTTTGGGTCTTACCCAATAGAAGAAGGTTGCGGTACGATTAATTTTAAATCGTATTAAATGAAATTATTCGATTTGAAGAGAGGGGAAGAGAGAGAAAGCTATTGAAAAGCAAAGAAAGACCTCATAAAAAAGATAACAATTAAATAAAAAAAAAAATTGATTAATGAATTGATTAGACAAAATTATAAAATGTTTCGCCCTTAAGTTGGATTTCGGTATGCGAAGCGGGTGCGGGTGTATTTTTAATTTTCGCTCCCCTAAACAATTTCCATTTGCGGCTAAAATTTGTATGTTCTATGCATGGATTTTCGAAATTCCAATTGAATTGAATCTCATCATGCCCTCGGAGAAATCCTTAAAGTTAATTTAACTCGCGGGTAAATTTCCCCAAGGGCAAAAATATCTCACAGGGAAGAAATTTTGACTGAAATGCGGTTTAACTATTAGTGCCGGGGGGGGGGGGGGGGCTTAACCAACCCCGAGGCTCTAAAGAGGAGCTCACATTCTGATCAAATTTTGTTCTACGACTTTTACGGAAATGACCCCTGGCTGAATTATGGGTCATTTAAATTACGGGGGGGGGGGGGGGGGGGGGGGAATCCTTATTGTTGAAGGATTGTAAGGCTGAAAATGGTCATGTATATACTTAAATGAAAGGTATTTGAATTACCTATCGTTTGCAAAGGAGCCTATAGGGGTGTTGTTCCAGTCTAAACATTTTCCGATAAAACCACAATATTAACATCTTTGATAATTTTTTCATATCATTTTTTTTTTTCCAAAATGTGTCTATAGCGAAAATTCAAAAAAAAAAAACCACCATATAATTAACATTTTTTTTTATTTGTATCCTTTGATGATTATCTGCTGCACATTTTTAATTAATTATAAATTAAAAAAAAAAAAAAAGGCTAAAATAGGAAAAACAAAAGCGGTAAAAGCGTTTTTTTATTTTTATTTTTTTTTTTCTATTTTCTTTATTGCTTATCCTATTTTTATTTAATATCGACAAAAGAGAAAAAATAAATATATAAATATTAATTAAAATTAAAAATTAATTAAAATATGTTATTTTTATATTGTGTGTAGTTTGTAAAAAAAAAAACAAAATAAATAAAATAATAACGAAATAATTTCTATGTTATATTAGGAAGATAAAAAAATTAATAAATAATCAATAATATAAATATTAATTCTAAAATAAAAAAAATAAACTTTAAATTTTACCTAAAAAAAAAAATTAATATTATCATTAATAATATTATTTATTTTTATAATTATTGCAATATTTAATTATTATTTTTAATATTTTTTTTTATTATTGTGTAATGTAAAATTTTTTAAAATATATAAAATATTATATTTTTATTTCCATTGTTTTTATTTTTAATATATTTTTATTTTTTATTTTTTATTATTTTTTTTCCTATATATTTGAAGTAAACGTAAAAAACGTAAAAAAAAAATAACGCAATCAAATAACAAAAACATGAACAACAAAACAAAAAATACGCATCACCTTAATTATAATATAAATATTTATTATATATATTTTAAAATGGTTTTTAAAAAATTAAAAATAAATTAAAAACAACAAACGAATTGCAAAAATGAAATGCAAAAAAATATAATTATAATAATTAAATTTTAAAAAAAAAATAGTAAAATCACTATATAACAAAAAAAAATTTATTATACATAAAATTTAAGTTATATAAAAAATTTAAATTATAAAATTATGTTTATGTATAATTATAACAATATATTATTATTGATATATATTTAATTTAATTAAAAATAAATTAAAAAAAAAAAAAACAAATAAATAAATAAAAAATTAAAACATTTATTAATCAAATTATTATTGTATTTTATTTTTATTGCATTTTCAATATATGAAAAAAAAATAAAAAAAAAAATAAACGATCGCAAATCGCAAATAATTTAAGATTTTAATTATTTTTTCTTTAATTTAATCTGCTCAATAATTAATGATTATTATTTGCAGTTTTGCAGTATTTTAGATATTCGCTATATTTGAATACGCTGCAAGTAAAAACGCTGCAAGGCAAACACCCAGAAAACATGACGACGCACGTTGCTATGGCGAGTAGATCATTAAATAATTCCGCCAGCCGAAAACACTTAGGATCGCAAGATCGCCGTCGATATCATCCTTCCACCAGCCCCGTGGTCTCCCAACGAGCCGCCGCATGCCCTAGCCACCAAATGCCCAATCCATCTCAATCGACCCAACTTAATGTGTTGGACAATGTCGTGCTATGATTAATAATTTTTTTTAATTCAAAATCATATTGTCTACGGCATCGTCCATATGTTGGACCATGCATGACTCGTAGGATTTTATTTTCAAAACCCTTGAGACGTTGTCCATATTCATTTGAGCAATGTAAAACGCTTCCAATTCTCGTATACGTAACAACCGCCTGATACTTTGCTTTACTTTTAGTATTTTTACTCAATGTCTTAGAATAAAACATTTTTCTTAAAAAATGTAAAATGATTTATTTTCCGGTGCAATTCAGGATTGCGCTTTATCGCTAACATCATTATCACTGTCAATTTGACTGCCAAGATATAGGAGAACCTGTCAACCGTTTCGAATTGTTTCGGGACCAATTGTTACATTTGGATGTTTTGTTCTAAATGTCTTAATGTGTGGAGCGAACATATACTTGGTCTTCGAATCATTTACTTTTAATCCCATCCCAACGTCAAGCAACGTCAACGGTTTTAACAACGTCTTTAACAACGGCACCCATTAATCAACCCTCCACATCAATATGTAATCAGCGTAACCGAGTACACTTTATTTTCGAACCGGCCAAGACGCCGTTCGTTAGCCTGTGTCATGTATCACGTTTCAGAACCGTCGGTGGCAATTGACCGAACAAGTGTTTGATAAAATTTTGCTTTCAGTATTTTACTTAATGTCTTCGAGAAGAACATCTTTCGCAAACCGTAAAAGGCCTTGTTTCCTAACACAATTCGGGATTGAACTTCCTCAGCTATATATCATTTTCACTGTTTATGCCACTTCCAGGGTAGCTGGAAACCTGTCCGCTGTTTCATATTTGTTCTGACCAATTATGCTGTTGGTGTTAATGGCCTTCCTCCTTATACATTTTTCCAATATCACGTTGAAAAATTATGTAGCCAAATTATCCCCTTGCCGAACTCCGCGTTAATGGTTTCAAATGCATCCGATTTGATATCCCTTATTTGTATACCTCGGTATGTAACTTGTTTCAGTGTTAATTTTGACATGGCTATCAATTTTTGTGGGAAACCGCAAACTACTCTATTGTGCGCCATAATTTTTCACTAATTACACTGTCGTATGCGACAATTAAAATCAACAAACAGGTGATGTGTTTCTACATTGAACTCCCTGCACTTTTCCATTATCTTTCGTATGACGAACAGTTGTTGATCAGTTGTGGAGCGATCATTAAGGAATTCACATTGGTATTCACCAATGACTTATTCCTCCGCATATGGTAAAAGGCGCTTATGCAACACATAAGCGAGTATACCTTATATGTTGCATTCAGGAAAGATATTCCCCGATAGTTGGAACACTTCATCCTGTCTCCCTTCTTGTATATTGGCACAATTACAGCAAGCTTCCACTTCTGTGGTATAACCTCATAGTTCCAAACATGTACAATTAGCTCGTGTATAACATTCCACAATACATCACCACCATATTTTAAGAGTTCACCAGATACGCCGTCAGATCCAGCTGCCTTTCCATTCTTGAGCTTCATTCAATGGCCTCTCTGGTTTCCTCATATGTTGGTTCCGAAATTAGTGATTGTGCTGTTTGATACGTTTTAAATTTTGCGATACGTTTTAAACCCATTGCGATAAAGCCGGTGCCGAATAACCCCGCTATAGAGTAGAATTTGTATTCTTTACTGAATAAGATGTTCTTTCCAAGCCACCGTATTTCCTGGACCGCTGTTATGTCCACTTTAGCTTACTTACTTTAAGCAATCGACTTTAAGCACAGTATTGTCCTCACGTACCATGATGTCAGTTTTAAATCACTGTCCTTATTCCATTGTGCCTACGTCGTTGTCGTCCCTTTTCTATCCGTGGCACTATACCGTTAGTTTCATAATTTGTTATCGTTAGGTTCATCACCTGGCGTCTCTATAAAACATACAATTTGGAAGTCGCGTGTCTTTCCTAATGGGAGATTCTCCTTTTATAATATATCACCCCTTGATGAGGTGTATGGTGCTTTTATGTCGCTTAAATGCAACTCAATTGGAATTGAGGGAATTCCCCTCAGGTTCATTAAGATTATTCTCCCCGCAATTGGTTCTTATATAACCCATATCTTTAATATACCCTCACTTCCCAACTGGCTGGAAAGTTGCTAGGCTCATTCCAATGCCTAAAACATCGAATTTTACGCATTTTCGCCCTATCCGCCGCGCAGTATCTTACCCATAGTTTGAAAATTACTAATGATATGCGTTTTGTGATGGATGCGATGGCCGTGCTACGTTGATGGTGTTGTTGGACTTTTCTAAGGCATTTGACCCTGTTCTGCATGACATTTTGTGTATTAAACTTTCTGAACTTTTTGGTTTTTCAAGTTCTGGTGCTGTGAAGCTCATAAGCAGCGAGCTGTCTAGTCGTTCACAATCGCTAGATTTAAATAATCGGCACTCGGAGTTGCCGATTAGAATTAATTCTGGTGTTCTTCAGGGGGGATCGATTCTTGGTCCTCTCCTAAACAACACACTTTTTATTAATGATTTGATGACGGACGTATTGAAATTTTCTAAAATCCACATGTTTGCGCTGATGATGTTCAACTTTGTCCAGCGCAGCACTGTGATTTGGATAATGTTTTTAATTGTATTTTTTCGCTAAACGACGATGAGTTAAAGTCTATTTCGCATAGGGTCTATCGCAATAGATTGAAATTTAAATGAGGAGAAGTCGCAGTCAATGGTAATATATACCAAAAGGAATATTGATACCAGCCTATTTCCTTGCATTGTTTTAAATAACTTCCGCTAAATTCCATATAGGTCAACACGTAAATAACCTGGGAATGATATTATTAATAAGACAACATATGGGAGAATCATATTAACCAAATATCACAACGAATTTACGGATGGCTGCGAAAGCTTTGGAGGTAGGTATGCAATAAATAAATTTCATCTTGTGAAACTCGCTGATTTTTGGTTAAATCTCTCTTCTTAATGCCTCATTTGTTGTACTGTGATACCGTAATATTCAACTCATCTATCAGATATATATATATATATGTATCAGACAATTTTCACCGTTATGATGACCATGTTTCTGATTATGAGTTCGTCATTTTTGGATGCACTATATTTAAATTTTATGATTTCAGATGTATATACTCTTTATTTTTAAATTGATTAAAGCCGGACAGCCAAATTATTTATACCGGTTCCTTAGGTTTGCTACGTCGAATAGGACCGACAATCTAATCATCCCCAGCCATTCTTCCGTATCCCTCTTTTTGCATGGTATAAATTTGTGGAATGCCTTACTCACTGGGTCGATTACCACGTTAAGGTAAAGTAAGAACTTGATCAGGAACAGTTACAATACTGGATCCGCAACTAGTCAGATTCAATATACGTTATTGATCCAAATCCAAACCAATCATTTTTTTATTATTATTAATTTAGAAAAATTAAATAATAAATAAAAAAAAAACAATAAACATATAAATTTCAAATGCATACATTTTTATTTTATTTTATATCTTTCATTTTTTTTTTATAAACATAATTTAAACGAATTTATCTTTCTAAAACCCTCTGTACCTTCGTCATCCCTAACGCTATACCTTATTCATCCTCCTTCGCCGTCGATATTAAAATATCAGTACGTTTTATTTATTTTTTTTAAATATATTTACTATATATTCTTTTATTTTATTTGTTTTTTTATATATTATTAATACACAAAATTATTTATTTACTAAAATTATTATAAAAAAAAAAATCACAAGATTTATTTTATTTATTATGTATTTATTCTTGTATTTATTATATAATTAATTTTTAAAATGTTACATTTATATTAAAAAAAATCAAAAAAAAAAAAAACAAAATGAAAGGAAAAAAAAAAATTATAATTTTTATATATTTTTTTATATATTAAAAAAATAATTAATTTCAATAAATGATAAATTAAAATAATATTAAAAAATAAATAAAAAAATAACAATTGAAATTTTGTCCATTTTTTTATTATTATTTTTTATTTAAAATACATAACTTTTATTTAAAAAAAAAAATCATTCCAAAAAAGCACAAATCTGGAAAAAGCACATTTTTTCTTTTTATTATTATTATTATTAGGGCCATTCACTTCGATACGAAATACCTTCATAAATAAAATTTTCGACAGCTTACCTAAATTACTTACGAAGGTTTAGTTTGTTTACGAAAGGTTCGTAGTTTTTAAGGTGAAGATACAATACGAAGATAGGAAGCGTAAATTTACAAATGTTTTTATTTACGCAGGTTTTGTATTTTATTTTCTGTCAAAACCATATGAAAATTTCATTTACAAAGGTATTTCATATCGAATTGAATGGATGGACCTATTATTTTATAGTAATTTCATTATATTTTTCGTATTTCTTTCGGCATAAAAATATTATTAAATAAACAGTCAAAAACAAAAAAAAAACAAAAAAAAAAAAAAAAAACAATCGAAAAAATCATCGATATAATCGTAAAAATTCTTTTAACGCTTGTGTTACCGCTTTTGTACCTTCAGACCTGGTTTTTTTTTTTGGGAAGAAAACAACAAAAAACATTGTCAATTAATTCACCGATATTTATAAAATATATGAAATTGCAAATATAAAATGAAATTGCTTGCTCTTACCTTAAAATAGAATTATGAAAATGATCTAATTGTGATTGAGTGGCCGTTGTACAACCACCACTATTTTTCGTTGGCAGTGTATTTAATGCATACTTTAATGATTGACTTAATTTTTCACTATCGATTACTTTCAATTCAACGATAACATCGGCCACATCCGACAGCATGTACGTATGCAAACGATAAACAGATGCAAATATTAAATTACGTACGAGTTCCGCTGCATTTTGATCAATAATTTGACGTACTAAACGTTGACGTAACGATTCCTTTTCGGGTCGTCCACCATTCAACAGGCTATAGAAAAATTTCATAACCGATAAATTGGCATCACGATGATCAAGGGTACATGCCAACAGGGCACATTGTAAAATGGGTGTAACAATTGGTGATTGTAAAAAGGGTATCGGACAATGTTGGATAAAACGTGAACATAAACGAAAAAAATCTTCAACCGTATCCGGATGATCTTGCAATCCATTATTTGCTTGCAATATTTTAAATGTTGGTTCCATGAATGCCTGTAACATATCCAAAAGGCCCTGTACACATTGATCATTAATCGATGAATATTCGTCCACCAGAACACTGCCCAAATACAAAAAACAACTGTGTTGATGTACCGCATACAATGAAATCATTTGTTTAACCAATGGTTCCAATAAAACGGATGCCGGTTTACCAATACAACGCATTGCATAACGTATACATCGTGATGTACGTTCCATAATACGTACATCCGATTGATATTTATCCAAGACATTCGATAGTATTGGCCATGCTTTAGTGATTACAATTAAACATGGTTGAATATCGGTATCGTGTGCCGGTGAAACGGTATGCCGTATTATGGCCGCCAACCGATCAATCCAAAAACATGGATCACTTCGTGAATTTTTATCCACATCAATGTCGGGCAATTCAAGTAATGCACACAACGGTGACAATTGAAATGAACATATCTCTTCTAATCGGACCGTCAATTGATCTATCGGTAAATCGGATATTACAAATGATATACCCTTTAGTAAATTGATTGCCGATTCATTTGATATTTCGAAATTATCCAAATTACGTGCAATTTCAATTAAACCCGTTATGTGACATGTCATATGTTTACTACATTTCGTACAAATTGAGGTCAGGGCAGAGGCGGCCGCCGTTGCCAATCCATTTTTCTGTTGTAACGAATACAATAGAAAATTTAATATCGACTGTAACGTTTCCGGATGACAATCAATCCAATCCCGTAATTCACCTAATAATATTATTGATGTATATCGTACCGCTACATGGGTATTTTCTGGTAAATGTAATATTGCTTCGGCCACCTTCGGTACAATATCATTTTCTTCACTGTATTCATTTATTTATTTATTTGTAAAAAAAAACAAAAAAATATTATAAATTAATTGATATATTAGTTTTGAAAATATTAATTTAAAATCAAAAAAACGCTGCAAATGCATTCAAGGATGAACAGACGAAGCACGTGTTTGTGGTGGGGTGATGGTAAGGAAATGGGAGTTAAATCAATTGTTTTAATAAAATTTGGATGTGTCACACTCAAATACATTCAAATTCATTCCCATGAAAATCGTATTCTCTATGGGAATGTAATTGGGTTAGAGCAGGATTAATCCAGGTGATGGGATTAGAAAAAATATTAATGATTTAAAAGTTTTCAATTATTTACAAACAGAGTTATCTCTAACCCTTGGATGCGTAAGGCAGGGGAAGCAGCTCCTGTACGGGATGGTATTAGAAAACATTTCCGGGAATGAAGTTTTTGCTTTTATTACAAAACCATGGTACCATATAGTTCGAAAAGAAAATACTGAGCCTCACTGCTTTGGACCGACAAAGGAAAGGGGACGGTGGCGCAGGCGATACGACCATGAAATATATAAATTGTATGGCGAACCCATAAAATTGTGTTCGACGTTTTATCAAGATTGATCGCTTGAGGGGTGGCGCTTATGCTTATGGAGTATGGATCGCATAGCGTCAACATTGATGGACAGCAAGCCAGGTTGATCAAGGAGCGTTGGAAGACCGCAGGGCAAGGTGAAAAGATGAAGTTGAAGAAGCGGACGTTCGGACTATCGGCGTTTCCAGCGAGCGGACGTTGCCGATGAACAGGTCCGGTTGGAGGAGGCTGTTGATGGACGTTAAAGACAAATTGTAGGACATTTTTTTGTTTTGTTCGTCGATGAAAAATGTGAAGAAACAAAAAAAAGGTACCTTTAAAAATTCACAAAAATGCGCAAAGTACTTCACCGAAAAGTCGATATTTAAATGAGCATTATTAATATATAACAATTTTGTACTTACGGTGATATATTTTTTGCTACATTTCCCATTACAAATAAGGCCGCTTCACTACTTTCCCACGAAACATTCGGTTCCAATAATATCGAATACATTTGTTTAAAGCAATTACTTGAACCAATTATAAATATAACATCTTTAATAACATTCGAAACTTTATTTCGGAAATCCTAAAATAAAACCAAAAAAATAAAAAAACAACCAGAAAAATTATTAACCATTTTCAGTTTTTGTAACAGTAATATAATTTAAAAAAAAAAAACACAATTAATATAAATTAACTTACAGCAAATGTATCATTATCATCAATTAAACCATCTTGATCGGCGTCCATTTGTGAATGACGATATAAACAACTGAGTAAACGTTCAATGTGCGATTTAAAGTGTAATTGTAATTCGGGTTTATTTTTCTGATAGATTTCTTCACTCAGGCGATACCACAATGTAAATGTAATTTCGGCAACCTCATAATCATAATGACCAACACAATTCAATACTAAATCCAATGATTTAATGGAATAATGTGGAGTTTCTTCACTGCCCACAATCATTTTGTCCAGAAATGATTCGGCCAATACCGTGAAAATACGACAAAAATTTGTTAATTTACACATATCTTCATGGGCAACGGCCAAATGATTTGCATTCTCCAATTGACATACATTATTGAATAATTGCAATTCCATCATATGTTTATCATTGATTTTTTCCAAACAATTTAATAATGTACATACACAATCGGCAGCCGCATCATGCAATGGTATTGACGTTTCCACCGAACTTAACACATTAAAACATTGACCAACAATTATATTATTTGTAATATCACTGGTAATCAGTACATGAATGGCAATCCATGAATTAAAACATCGTATCACTTTTAACATTAATTCTGGATCATCACTGGAATTGGTCAGGCATGCAACCAATAAATCAAAAACAGTTCGTGAATTATGCTTTAGTTGACGATTGATTTCTTCACGTCGATTTGCACCCAATCGTAAATATTTTGAATTTATCTCTTCCGGTATCTGGGTGATGATATCAATTAATGGCCATAAACTATTACGATTACCCGAAAGTTTTTCGATTAATTCTAATATGGGATTTTCCCAGGAGGACATCAATAGGGCTAAATCGGCAACGGCCATACATAATTGTGTTACAACAACGGTTGCCGTTTGATTGTCAATTTGTAATATGTGTGACATTAATGTGTCCCGTAATGAATTATGCACTTCAACCGGTAGCTCATGAAATGATGTACGTATTTTACTACGCATTGTTTGTGCCGCAAAATAACATGAATGTATATCACGTTTCTCTTGTAATAACTCATTGGCAATTGTCCATGAATGTACCTAAAGAAACAAAAACAAAAAACAAAAGTATTATTATTTTAAAACACTTTCCCATCATCATCATCATCATCATAATTTCTTTTAAGCCGATCATCGTATAAATAAATATAATAATAAAGGTTATGTTTTTCTGATGATGATGATGATGATGATGATAATGATGATGGTACCACACCATTATCATTATCATTATATATTTTCCATTAAATCAATATTTATTTTTGTTATAAACATATAGAGAAATGGACACTTACCGATTTTTGTAAAGAATCTAACCATGTTGATGCTTTTGATTTTTCCGCCGGATCAGGATTTACGTGAAGTGCATAAATACTTTGATAGACTGCTTCTTTTGATGGGGCTGTTTCCATGTTGTTGATATGTGTTTTGTGTTATTTTTATTTTTTATTTTTTTTTTTTTTCTCACTTTTATTGTAAATTTACTTTTTCATTTACTTTACTACACAGTAATTTACACTCATATCAGTAATTCGCTTCTGATATTTAACTTTTCCGTTTTTTTTTTGTAACTTATTTATTTATTTAGCACTATAATTTTTGGATCTTCTTCTGCTTCTTTTTCTTCTTCTTAGTTTTCTTATACAACAATTCACTTTATGCAAAATATTAATATCGTAAGGACAACCACAATTAAAGTTATTTTTTTTTTGTGATGAACTCTCTACTACTTGCGGGTTGCGGATGAAAAATAAAAATAGGAAGAAATTTTCTTGTATTTCGGAATATTCACTGACCGCAAAGCACACAGACGAAGGACGACGACATCAAACAATCAACCGAGAATCGAGAGTAATCGGCTCGGTGAATTATGAGTGGAATGTCAAAAATTTATCGTTTTTTATGAGTTTTTTTTTTCCGTTTTATCAAATATTCACTCCATTGGGAAACATTGGAATTAAATTTTATGATGAAAATGGAAAAATAGACTATAAAAAACGACCAATAAAATTATATTTATGTTTTAAAATCGTTTATTGTTTTTAAGAAATATCATAAATATAAATAAATTAATTATATATATAATTTTATTTTATATTTAATATTTTTTGACATTTAAAATTCCATGGTTCACGGTATTTTTACACACCAAGCAACAAAAGAACCAGCCGATATCGTTCATGTATTAAAATTCAAATTATAGGTCTGTATGTTTGATTTTCTGATAAAAACTTTTCGTGGTTGCGCAGGATACGCATTCACGAATTCATTCAGACAAAAAATTGTGAACAGAACAATTTCATTATAATAGATTGATTGAGTACGTATATTTTGGAGGAATTATTCAAAGACAAAGATTCGCGTGCCAAATGAAAGAAAAACTTGAAAAAAAATAACATTTGGCGTTCATCGTTCAATTATGTTGCAAAACGTTTACGTATGCGCTCTCTGGTAATGATTCAAAAGTAAGCAAAACGTTGCCGTACCATATAAATTGTAGCCAAGCGACATGATGAAAAGTTCGATTTTGTTCTATATGTCGCATACGTATTTGAATCCTAATCCGTATCCGAATCCGAATCCGTATCTGCATCCGAATATACGAATCCAATGCGGATAACGAATGCGAATGCGTATTGCTCCCATTGCATTTTTGCGGAGGGGGATTCGGAGAGCAATATATAGATAGAGCATCTGCAAAAATACGAAGGTGGATACACGGAGCAGAGCTGCCGATCTCAATTTTCAATGGAAGTATAAACCGATTTAAAATAGTAGTATGGTCGTAAAAATAGTAGTACGGAAAACCGACAACGAATTTTTAGAAAAACAAGTCGCGATTCCGATACCTTGATAGTAAAAGCAAATATAGCTTTACCTATTCTCTGCTTAGCTAAATAAATATTATCTGATTGTATGTTTTTTTAATTGGAATATGGATGGTGTGGTAAATTCATGATTTGATAATATCGTCATTTCCATTTTAATGTTCAATATAATGGTAGTACTTTCTTAAAAAAGGTAGTACAGAAGTGTCGAGGCATAAAAGGTAGTACAAATACTACAATTGTAGTAAAACGACAGCACTGACGCGGAGCAATTCGGAGGGGATACTGATTCGGATTCGGTATAAAAAATAAAAAGTTTTATCAAGTTTTTTGTTCAGTAAACATACAAACCTCTTATATTTATATAAAATATATGCGGCGCACACTCCTGTGTAAAATATATAAATATTTACGTCGTTAATATTATTTTATATATAGCATGGATGTGTGCGTGTTTATATGTATATAAATATGTACTTATTTTTTTTTATTTATCAACCATCCAATTAAAAAAAATGATAATAATAATAATAATAACAACAACAACAACAATAAACATAAACAAACAGCATGAAAAAAAAAAAATATAAATACAAACAAAGGCAGCGACCCCACATAAATAAATAACAAGCCCACAAACAACAACAACACACCACACCACACTATCAAACAAAAAACAAAAAATCACACGCCATAGAATAATTACAGACAAAATAATTATGAAATTTTTTATAATTCCGCTTTTTTTCATCGCTTATAATAAAAATAATAGTCATATTAAAAGAATCCATCCTCCGTTTCCCTTTTATTTCATACGGATTTTGTGAATTTTACAAAATTTTCATCATCGATATATACTGGATGACAAAAAAAAAACACCCTATTATTACAAACAAATTCCTGATTCCTGTTCTGCTTATCAAATATTTTTTTTTTTTTTTTAGAAAATTCACCTGTTGTAGTTCTTCCGCACACTGTCAAATTGAATTATATTTTATATTTATATTATGATGCAAAAAACAATCATCATCATCATCATCATAACTGTTTTAATGCAAACTTTAATATTTGCATGCATACGCATTGCTGCGGTGTATAACTGTACGCATACACACGCGCATAAACGGTTTTATGAAGAAGATGGTGAAAAAAGTAAAAAAAAAAAAAAAAAACAAGTTATAAATGAATATAAAAAAAACAAAATTTGTTTTTTTTTTTTTTTTGTTAAATCTCAAGGACGTTAAAGTGGACAAGTATAAAAATAACAGAAACAACAACAACAACAACAACAACAACACCACAACAACAAATAATAATAACAATAATATTAATATAAATAATAATAAACAAATAAGGAAATATTTTGACCTTTAACAAACTAAAAAATTTTTAATAGATATTTGTTGTTGTAATATACATGGAAATAAATAAATCAATATTTTTTTTGTATTAATTTTTTTTTTTTTTTCATTTTAATATATTCATATAATAATTTGAATTTTATTGTTATTATCGTTACAAAAAAAACAATGAAATGACGAGCTATATTTATTTATAATTATATATTTATTTATTAAATACTTCTTTTCTTTTTATATATATATATATATATTAATTATTAAAAATTATGCGCTTAATTAATTAAAAAAAAAAAAACGAAAAAATTAAATTTGTATATATAAAAAACAAAAAAAAAAAAAAAACAACAACAACAATATATATTGATTGAATAATGCACGATTTTTTCATTTTTTTTTTTTTTAAATATAAAATAAAAAAAGTTTTTTTTTTTTTCATATTTATTTTTTATTGTTGATAATCTTCTTTATAATTTTCGCCCCGTTGTGTGTGTGTGTGTGTGTGTGTGTGTGCGAAAACAAAAACACATTTATTATATATATATTATTTTTAAAATAATTAAAATAATGTTTAATAATAAAAATTTAAATTAATTAAAAACGAAAATAATTCTATTTCTTTTCTATTTTTTATTTTATTTTTTTTTTTTTTTTTTGGCTAGAATAAAATTTGTTTTTTTTTTTTTTTTTTTATGTACTCTTCGCGGAAGTATTTTATTATTATAAATTATTTATATATAGATATAAATAATAAACAAAAAAAAAATACTTAATTTATTTATTTATCTATATAGTATATATATATAATAATTAATTAATTAAAAATTAATAAGAAAAAATTAAAAAAGAAAAAAATCCCCGTAATTTTTTTTTTTAATAAAATTTTTATTTTTTCTCTTTTTAATATTTAAATTTTTTTTATTGAATTTTTATATTTATTTATTTATTAATTTTTTTTTTTTTATTATAATACTATTCGAGATACGCGCATATAATTTAAAAAAAAAAAAGAAAAAAAAGAAATTTATTTAAAATTTTATTGTTGTTTTGTTTTATTTTTATTTTAATCTTTTTATTTATTTATAAATATAATTATATATAATTGATCGTTAAATATGTAATTATAATTAATATTTTTATATATATAAATTTCTATCTAATAATTATTTAATTATTTAATTATTTGTATTATTATTATTATTAATCTTTATTTTGTTTGTTAACAATTGAATTTTTGTGTTTTTTTTTTTTTTTTAAATTTAAAAATATTTTAATATATAATTCGCGCATTAATTATTTTATTTTTATTTTCATTTAATCTAAAATGTATATAGAATTTTTCAAAAAAAAAAAAAAAAAAAAAAACATTTAATTATCTGTTTAATTTTATTTTAACAATTAAAATATGATTATTTTTTTTTTTTTTTTGCTCTAAATAGCAAATAAATATATATAGAAAATTAAAAAATAAAATAAAAGTTAATAATAGAAAATTACAAAAAAAAAACAGACAGACACACTTTTAATTATATTACCGCTATATATTATTCAATAACAATAATAATAATAATAACAAGAACAACAACAACAACAAGAAAATAAAATAAAAAGAATTTTTATGGCATTATATTTTAATATTTAATTTTTTTTTATATAACTATATCTATAATTAATATATATATTTTGGAAATGTTAATAATTTTTTTTCTTTAAATGTTTATTTAGTTTTTTTTTCATTTTTATGACACAGTTGGAAAAAATATAGAATATATAATGATAAAAATAAAAATAAAAAAATATCTACAAAATAAATAAATAAATAATAAAAAAAAAAAAAAAATTCGATGTAAAAGAAAACAATAAAAATTTTTAATAGAAAAATCAACACAAACAAAAAAAAATATTGAAAAATTTTTAATTAATTTTTTTTTTAATTATTTATTATTTTCTATTGTAAACATTGAAAATTTTATTTATTCGTTATATAAATATTATTTTAAAAAATATTACAGAAAAAAAAAAAAGAACTAATAAAATTGCACAGTCTTTATAATTTTTTGTTTTTTTTTTATTTATTTATTTATTTATTATTAAAAATTAATAAATGGTTTTAATTGCGCAATAAAAATAATAAATTATTTATTTTAAATCACACTAAAAAATAATAAAATATTTTTTTATTTTTAAATTTGCAGAAATACAAAAAATTTTTTTTTTTTTTATTTCTGATTAAATTTGATTTTGTAAATATTTGAAAAAAAAAAATAAAAAAAATACACTGTAAAAAATTTTTGTATTTAATATTTTTGATTATTGATTATTTAAATTAAAAAAAAAAAAAAATTGTAAATGTAAAATTAATATACAATATAAAAAAAAAAAAAAAACTGTAAATATTTTTGTGTTTAATTTCAGAACAAAAAATTAAAATAGATTTGAATTATATTGTGAGTTTTGTGAGTGCGCGAGAGAGACAGAAAGAGAATGGAAAAATTAACCCCCTCCCTCAATACAAAAAAAAAAAATTAATGTTTTGTATATTTTTAAAAACAAATGTGCGATATTTTCATTAATTTATAATAATTAAAAATTAAAAATTTTTCATCTTATTAATTAATATATATTTATTTATAAAAAATTGCAGCACCACCTCTAGAGAAGAAAAGAAAAAATTGATTGTTTTTCTTCCACTTCTTTTTTTTTATTATTATTATTAATTAATTATTAATAATATATAGTGATATTGTTTCTGGTTACACACAGAGCAGTTTTTGACACACAGAGTTTTTTAAAACCTCGTTATTTATTCGATTTAAAATTAGCATGGCATTTCTTTTTCACATCACACCGTAATCACCCATTAACGCCTGTCAATTTTTATTTAGGTTTTATTACAAGGCCACGCGTAGGCAGTGCCACGTTATGACGTGTAAACGAACACAAAATAGGGAAAATAGTGTTGGGTATTTATATGTAGTTGTAAAAATATTAAAATAAAAAAAAAAATAAATAAATTTTTCGCTATACAACCAACAATCTGGTTTTAGCGTCCAACAACAGCCTTCTGTTATTAGTTACTTAATTTGTGGGTTTTACGGTGTCGGTAATTAGCCGTACGACCAACCGCAAGCGGAATATACAACTCTGTGTTAAAATTCAGATTCGAAAAATAACCGAAAACACAAAACATATTTTATGCATTCAGTAGGATTCGAACCCACGACCCCAAAATTTCGTTAGAATTTTAGGTTGGCATTTTTAACATTTACACCACACCACAGAGTTGTAATATTACCAAATACAAACAAAAAAAAAACAGGAAATAAACTCGTAGTATGTATGTATATGTTTACAACATCGACACCGGCACAGCCAACAACCGAGAGTATATAGTATAGTGGTGCCTGGTGGCGAATGTGTGTAAATGGTTTGATGAAAATAATAGCTACACCTTTAACACACTGTAGCGACGGTGTAACGGTTTTTTAACTACACTGTGTTTAGGTGGGCTTGGTGTAACATGCCAAAAAAAAAAAAAAACCCCCAAAATAGTAACAAAACTTTCGCGGT
This sequence comes from Dilophus febrilis, assembly GCA_958336335.1. Taxonomy (NCBI): domain Eukaryota; kingdom Metazoa; phylum Arthropoda; class Insecta; order Diptera; family Bibionidae; genus Dilophus; species Dilophus febrilis. The sequence continues at coordinate 34,510,978 of OY284471.1, forward strand.
ATAATTAAACTCAGACCAAATTTGTACTAAACATAATTTGTGTATGCGCAAATTTAATCACAAAATTGTCATATCGCGTTGTGCATGCATGCACGAAACATAAACTCATCAATTTTTCATAATTACACTGTACAGAATTTTTTGGCCAACACAGTACTAAATATAATTGGGTTCCATTCCATTACCAGGAGTAGAGTAAATTTTTTCTACTCTTTGCTATAGGTAAGGTATAGTTCGGTGTAGAAAAATCTATTCTTTTTTACTCTTACCTACTACCAGGTAATCGAATGAAACGTAACTATTTATGTTTAGACATAAAAAAAAAAAACTCTTTGCAGTGTAATTATGAACCATTGATGAATTTGTGTTTCGTGCGTGCATGCGCAATGCGATATAACAATTTTGAGGTTAAATAAGGCGCACACCAACTGGAAAAAAGAATGTGTAAAAAACCAAAAATTTTCACAAAATTCTACACAGGATTTTGACACGACGAAATATTAACGTATTCAAAAAAATAATCCTGTGTAAGTTTTTAAGTCAAATCGTGATGATTCTAAAAAAAAATTCTGTGTAAAAACAAAAACTATCCGATATTAATTTTGAAAGGGGTGGTTGATTTGTTTGTTTTTAGTGGTGTAAAAACGCTGTTGTAGACAGATTCCATTAATATATTGTTTACTATAAATTCTTTTTTACACAACACAAAATCGATGGTCCATACCATAAATTAAAACCTTAAAAATAGTAATGATTTAAAAACATATTTTTTTTTTTTTGGTTTACACAGTGCACAAATGATATAAAAAATCCAGTTCAGTTATCAAAAAAAAAATATATGGTACGCGTGTGTACGCGAAAATAATATCACAAATGGTGAGATTGTTGCGGTTACACAGTGCAGTTTTTTTTTACACAAATTTTTTTATAAATCGTTATTTGTTGCGATTTAAAGATTACATACACACACATTTATTTTGAAAACTTTTGTTTGTTTTAAGTGGTTTAAAAACGACAGTGTAGATATTTTATTTTGTTTTGTCAAACAAAAGTCATTGTGAAATAAAAATAATAATTTAAAAAACATATTTTTTTTTTGTTTGCATATTCACACTCTGCGCGCAGAATCCTTTTCACTGTATCATAGTACATTGTTTCCTGTGTTATCCTAATCCTGTGTTATCCTAATAATATATA